>CALYLW010000912.1:247790-293802 GCA_944989445.1 Ampullaceana balthica
ATGACTCTGACCACCAACATGAGAGTCCATTTACATGGAGATAATGCAGCAGGCTACTTCTCACATCAATTGCTTCAACTTGGCGATGGAAAGTGGCAGGTAGACCCAGCATCAGGAACAGTTTCTTTCCCGTCAAATTTTTGCACTGTAGCAAAGTCACTTGAAGAGTTGAAACTTGCCGTTTTTCCAAACATCCAAGACCAGTTTAAAAATCCTGAGTGGTTGTGCGAAAGGGCCATTCTTGCTCCAAAGAATTCAAGTGTCAACAGCATCAATTCTCAAATTCAAAATTTTCTACCAGGCATTTCAAACAACTACAAATCTATTGATACGGTTACAGATCCGGCCCAAGCTGTTTACTATCCAACAGAATTTTTGAATTCATTAGATCCTCCTGGCATGCCATCACATAACTTGGAACTTAAAATCGGAGCTCCTATCATACTTCTGAGAAATTTGGATCCCCCTAAACTATGCAATGGAACACGATTGAGCATCAAGCATCTCTTACCTCATGTAATAGAAGCCACAATTTTGACAGGCTGCGCCAAAGGAGAAGATGTCTTCATCCCAAGAATTCCACTCATACCAACAGATATGCCTTTTGATTTCAAGCGCCTCCAGTTTCCAATCAGGCTTGCATTTGCCATGTCTATCAACAAGGCACAGGGACAGTCTTTAAAAGTGGCAGGCATTGTACTTGAGGAAGCATGCTTTGCCCACGGACAGCTATATGTGGCATGTTCTAGAGTTGGGTCACCAACAAATCTTTTCATTTTTGCACCAGACGGAAAAACCAAAAATATAGTCTATCGACAAGCCTTAATATAAGCAATATATAAATTACATGTACTTATTTTTAATTACATTTCAATTTATTTTTTAAATTGTTTTTCAATGAATGAATTGAAATATTTTTTTTAAAAATCTGTTGACTATTATTTTAATCGTGCGACGCCGGGTAACCCGGCTAGTGAATTTATAAATAGCCAAAATCGACATCTGGGTGCGATGGCCGCGCGGCAGCGTGTTTGGCTATCGGTCAGATTGATCTGAGGTAGAGTTTTTGGTGACGACTGGGGCCTGTTTCCGGGTCAATTGAGCGTCACTGAGTCCATCCAGCTCCAATGAATACTGGGGTTAAGTTATGGGAAAACAATGTGGCTTGGATTTTTATGCTAGCTGAAAAATCCCCTTGTAAGCCGTGGTTAACTATAACTTGTGAATGCTGCTTCGATTACACTGAAAATCATCAAGTTCTGTAAAAGGGGGTTAATTTTTTTTAAATAATTGACAAGTCCAGGCTTTGACATCATTGTATTTTTAAGTCCTTTATATTAACTCGTGGTTTCTGTTTGGTTGATTGTGTGCTTGCTTGCTTGCTTGTCGCAACAACTTTGGATCAATTTTTAACCCACTTCCTCGCAAGCTAGCGAGCTGAAATTTTGCAGGCAGTTTCGTGCCGATGATAAAAACGATGTATTAAAATTTCAGATCGATTGCATGTACCGTAATTATTGAATTTTTAGATTGTTTTATTTATCTCTATGTATCATGCTATTTTTTTAGATAGATTGTCGCGGTGCGTATTATATTGAACAACCCTTTCTGTCGCGCAATAAGGTGCGTATTTTATTGACAACACTTTTTATAAAAATAATTCCTGATCGGTGCGCATTATATTAAACATGTTTTACGACACAACTACAATTTTGTATTTTTGGATGGTCTTGCGCTGCGTATTATAATTAACATTCTTTTAGTTATGTCTCGTACATAAAGAGTTTATAGTCAAAAACTTGTTTTTTACGGGGTTTTTTTTAAATTTAAAGCATGACTTGGATGTTTTTGTAAAGCCTCAATCAATCGCCAAGGGCAAGCCACCCTGGTGGATAATAGTCCTGCAAGTTGACTCCGCGAATGAGACTTGTTCCTTTGACCAAAAATCTATCGTAATAAATGGTGATGCCATTGGCCATCCAGGCCGACCACCACCCGTAGGTTCCTCCCGCAAATATCACGTGATCACAGCTGGCCAGGACACCAAAGTGTAACACTGGCGAGCCTGGTCCAAGTATGTGAACGTCTGTAAAATTTAAATTGTCCCCACACCATTGTAGGTCATCACTGGCCACCACGAATGTGACGTTGGTGTTGTTGAGCAATGATCTCATTTTGTCGAAAGCGTTTATGAAATAAGTCGCATTGGCCACACCGTAGCCATGCCTTTGGTTTGTGCTGGACAGGAAATCGCCTCGCCTCACGTGGACTCCTACTATGACATGACCTTTGAACATTTCCTTAACTTTGCCCAAAATGACGTCAATCTGTTTTTGTAGAGCTGGCTGAAAAGTGAACTCACGCCTGATGTCATCCTCGATGCTCGTAAAATATCTCCATACTTGCAGGTACCCATATAAAGTGATGTTCACTCTAGTGAGGTTCAGCATTCTTGGTTCAAAAGCTGCGTAACCCCCCTGGCGAACTGTAAGAAATCTTTGAAGAAAAGAAAGAAAAAAACAAATTTAATCAATCAATTCATATATTATTATTACGTTAGAGATAAAGATCATTGTCGCTTCAATTTAGCCTGACTTAAAATATCATTTGAATGACTAAGAGAGTGTCAATAAATATTTTCTTTTAAATAAAAAACCACCTCTTACTTATGTTACGTCCGGGTAAGCGGATGAGAAAAAAAACGTTTAACGCTTGCACTAAATGTAAGTCTAATTAACAGCGTTCCATAACCATTCTTGATCATAATTTAAGAAAGGAAACACAACACACTGGCGCCATAGACTGTTTTTTTATTTATACATGGGGAAAAATTGCAACACTTTATTCTACTAACCCTGCAGTGCTGATATTGGGATTAACGTGAGTTATTTGAAAAGCCTTTTCCAAGTCAGTCCCTTTCCGTATAAAAACCGTCCTGTTCTGTGCCCTGGCAATACCGAGTAAGGACGCGTAAATAAACAACTGGTTTCCAAGCCGGCCCATAAAAGCTGCGGTCATATACAAGGGGCCAGTCTTGACCGGGGCTGCTGTTGTCGCGGGTGAACTTGTGAAGTTGGGACGAACCTGGGTTGTGTTGGTAAATAGTGTCAAGGTGTTCCTCACAGGTTTTGCATTAGAAAGCGTTGTTTTCAATCCATGGTCGGTTGATACGTTGGACGAAGCTGTCGGAGAGAAGACTGATGTGGCATTAAGTCGCGTTGATGTAGCATTTGTACTGGGATAAATGCTGAGGACAAGTGCAAGGGCATGCACTCTCAATGAACTGTAAAATAAAAAAAATTTAAAATTAATAATACATTATTTTCATAAATTATTTCAAAAAAGGTTGGGTTTTTTTCGATCGAACATACAGTAAAAATTTAGACAAAAATAATTCGTATCATGAAGTGGGCAAATACCCAACCCGATCGCCCGATGACCCAACTTCAAGGCTGAAGAACCACTTCGGAGAGAAGTGGCTCCAGGCCTGGGAATCTGCAAACACAGCCTGAAAAGTTGACCAGTTCATGCCGCGTCTGAGCAAAAGCAATCGATACCTGTTTGAAACTACTTCGTAGGTAACAAACACTCATTAGTTGAATGTAATTTTTATTATTAACTATTTCCGTACATATTTGTTTTTGAGTGCGTTGTAAGAAATTCCACACATTAACCTTCAATTTATCTGCAGCATTCCACGAAACCCGTAATGGGTTTAGATTTTTACTGAGTGAGACTGTGGTAATGGGGTAAGATGTAGGCCACTAACTTGGTAAGAACAGCCTCGACTTCCGTTTATATATATATTTTTATTATATATATATAAATGTATATATATATATATATATATATATATATATATATATATATATATATATATATATATATATATATATATACATGTATATATAGGGCTGCGAAAATTAACGATTAACTTCTCGATTTATCGTTAAAAAATTTATGATTAAATTTTTTGTTATAACGATTAATGGATATACCACTTATAAATGTACTGGAAGTAAAAAAAAAGTAAAATATTTCGGCCGATAAATATAAACTAATTTCCGGACGATTACAGGAACATTTTGGTTTTAAACTATTGACTGACGTCAATGCTCAAAATGTTGATAAAGGTTATTGTGTCCATTGAGAGAAATTGTTTTCCTACCATGCAATTTTCCCTCTAAGTCTAAGTTTCGTTGGTCCATGTGCAAAGTTTACAACTCCTGTGCAAAGTTGCATAACGTCCATTTTTGTGTGCAATGTTGTTTATTTGCTGTGATTCTAAACTCCTGCGTGGCGTCAGTTAAATATCTGCCCAGCCACGCTGCTTAAAGGGAACATTACTACCATGGTTCTAACACTTCGCTAACCAAACATCCATTACAGTATCGGAAACTTCAGCTCAGACAATCAAAAGCTAGGTGAATGATTGTACAGACATAATGTTTCCAATAAAAGTAAATCCCGCGCATCAATTGAACCAAATAATGTCAGCACACTTGGCTGTTTGCGTTGTTGGTTAAAAGATTTTATAAATAAGGGTAAAAATGGATTTTTTAAAACCACGTTTTTATAACTGAACTAAAAAGAATAAAATAATTTTAAACTTCTGAGTTTAAGTACTGTTATTTAATATGACTAAAAACGTGGGGCGGGTGCTTATGAGGTTTAACATACGCAGTTCACTCATGCTCTCACTTATACATCTCTCTTTTGCCTTCTAAATATACATCTTTAATTGTTATACCAAACACCCGCCCCACGTTTTTAGTCACATTAAGGGGCCGTCCATAAATAACGTCACGCACCTAAGGGGGGGGGGTCACACTGTTGTGACGATGCGTGACGAGGGGGAGGGAGGGGTTTGAATAAATGTGACGTCACATCAAAGGGGTAACTTTAAATAAAGCTTGTAAGATTTGGTAGATTACAATTTATTTAATGACTTTTTATTTTTTAATATTTTTTTTTAATTTTTTTTTAAACCATCAGTGCTTCTCAAAATGCCGGTCGGTAGGGCATCAGACGCTGGTTGGCGTAAGTTATGAAGAAATGAAAATTAAATCTAATTATAATCCTTTAGTTTGAGAATCAACAAGAAAACGTATAAAATTGTTACCCTCTATCGTTTGATGTTGACATCAAAGCATTTGTGATGTAACCACATTCCATTTGGTTCTCTTACGGCAGGAGTCGACGAACTTTTTGCCCCTTACCCCAAAATATACAAGTTTATGTGTGCGTTACCCCCCAAGACTCGAGGTCATCCATACATGACTCGGACGGGGATTTGGGGGAGCGTCGTTAGCGCCCCCCCCTAAAATGCAACTGGTGAGTTTTACAAGCATGATAAGTGTCTAAAATGATATAAATAGGATTATGTGTAGATATTTTAAGTCAAAACGAATCGGAATATCCTTTTTTAAAATTTATTATTATTATTTATTTATTTTTATTTATTTTTTTTTGGGGGGGGGTCTATTTGATACAATTATAAACATTTTAAGTTTGATAAAACTGTTCGATTGGTTTTTGGTCTAACGTCCCTCGCCATTCTAGATATAATAGTATTCATTAACTTTATTGAATGCATCAAATTCTTGACATCGTAATTTGAGAGTAGCACAAAACAACTTTTCTTCTTAGCTCAGTTTTTAAAAATATCACAGAAAGGATACTTGATACAGTCAAGTCATGTGGATTAAGGTTATTGTCACTCGTGTCAATATAAATGAAAGTAGGGTGGATTTAGGTGTCTTCGTATAGTACGTAGGTAAGAAATCTACATAGTTGTCAAATTTAACAAATGCAATTTTTAGAAGGAACCGTTTCAATAGTGGGCATATGTTCCAAGCGTACACATGACGTATTTTTATATATCTAGTGGATGGTAGTGGATGTTTTATGTCCCAAATGAGTCTGCATTACCCCCAAGAATTCCCTTTTACCACAGATGGGGTAATTTACCCCTGTTCGCCGACCTCTTTCTTACGGGATGCCCGACAGTCAATTGAGGGATTTTTAACATATAAAATGTAAAAATATTATTTTTAAAATATTTTTTTGTAAACAAAGAAGTTAACCGTGATGATTAAAAGTCAATGTTTATTATGTATGCGTTAAAATTAAATATAATCTAAGGATGTTTTAAGATAGTTCGTTTTTGTAGGCCGGTTACGCGTTTTTTAAAAACGGACTGGTTAAATCGGATACCTAAAAAATTAAAATTATAAAAGTTTATGTTAATATTATTATTAACCAAAAAGGAGCGGATTCTAGCAAATTTATATGCCCACAATGATTCAGCATTACCCCCAATTGTTCCCTTTTTACCCCAAATGAGATAATACACCACTGTTCACCGACCCCTCGGTAAAACCGCCCGATAGCCCATGTATTTTTCATTAGTTTATAAACTCAAGAGAATGCAACAATTTAAACACGCCTCGTCCATTGGTGGTGGCGTCATATTTACAAATTTTGTGAGACATACTTGATATCCTGAAAAAAATGGGGAAAAAAAACAACAAAACAACAACAACAAAAAACAAAAAAAACAAAAAAAAATCGTTAGCTTCTGAGTAAACAGATGTGATAATATTGGATATTTTATTAATGTCATAATATTTTCAGTCTTCAACTTGCAGGAATACTGTATTTTAGGACGCAGAAGATGACGCCCTACTTTCCTGTACAAATGTGAGTTTCGTACAGTACTAGCAATATTCCTCTTCCAGCAGCGCATACCAAATAATTTTTAAAAAACATGAGATTTGATATCTATGTGGTAATTTGAGATCAAATGCCTTTGACGTGCATATACATAGCAGGAAAACTGTCATTATAAGATCGAAATCAATTTGAGGAATCGTCTTGTATCTATATATTCTTGGTTTATCAACAATGAAATGATCCTTGTAATATCAATTCACGAGCTTAATCGCGAAGGTTAATCACATTAAATGGTTTTTGACATTACCGCTGCATTGTATACATTTAATTACGGTAGGTTCAATCGATCTGAAATTTTGCTACAATGCATTATAATCCAAGATCTATCTGTGGTCACATTTTGAGATCTCTAGGACTATCAGAAGGGGTTTAATTTTACGTTGGCATATTTGAAAAATTGCGGACAGACACGAAAGCAAGTTAATAGAAACGTGGTAATATAAATTATTTCGATTTTCGAAAAGTATTTTAATAAATGCTACTTATAACGCCATAAATTTCAACTTTTGGCTTTAATCGAAAATAAAGATTAAATTAATCGTTAATTTTTCAAAAGTTCACGAGTAAATTTAAATTAATCGTTAACAGCCCTAATATATATATATATACGTATACTTCTTTACAATTAATATAAAACTGAGAGCAGAATACTGTATGCAGCTTCAAGCTAATTCCGTAATTTAATCTAAACCTTGCACTGATGTGTTTAACACGACATAAACACTGGTCCTAGAGGGGCTGTCTCCTGTTTCACTCATGCCTAAAACTACATTTTCTTGTAGTGTTACCTCATGAAAGGCAAACCCAAGCCCTACATGGGCTGTAGCGCCATAGGTACGCATGGTTACCTAATGAAATTGTTGCCCCTTGTGCCAAGCCTAGCTGGGCTGTAGCGCCATAGGGACGGATTGTTACCTAAGGAAATTGTTGCCCCTTGTGCCAAGTCTACAGAACACAAATCTAGCCCTACCTGGGCTGTATCGACATAGGTACGGATGGTTACCTAATGAAATTGTTGCCCCTTGTGCCAAGTCTACCTGGGCTGTAGCGCCATAGGTACGGATGGCTACCTAATGAAATTGTTGCCCTTGTGCCAAGTCTACCTGGGCTGTAGCGCCATAGGTACGGATGGTTAAATAATGAAATTGTTGCCCTTGTGCCAAGTCTACCTGGGCTGTAGCGCCATAGGTACGGATGGTTACCTAATGAAATTGTTGCCCCTTGTGCCAAGTCTAGATGGGCTGTAGCGCCATATGTACGGATGGTTACCTAATAAAATTGTTGCCCCTTGTGCCAAGTCTAGCTGGGCTGTAGTGCCATAGGTACGGATGGTTACCTAATGAAATTGTTGCCCCTTGTGCCAAGTCTACCTGGGCTATAGTGCCATAGGGACTGATCGTTACCTAATGAAATGTTGCCCCTTGTGCCAAGTCTACATAACACAAATCTAGCCCTACCTGGGCTGTAGCACCAAAGGTACGGATGGTTACCTAATGAAATTGTTGCCCCTTGTGCCAAGTCTACCTGGGCTGTAGCGCCGTAGGTACGGATGGTTAGCTAATGAAATTGTTTCCCCTTGTGCCAAGTCTACCTGGGCTGTAGCGCCGTAGGTACGGATGGTTACCTAATGAAATTGTTGCCCCTTGTGCCAAGTCTACAGAACACAAATCTAGCCCTACCTTTTGGAACAAGAGGACGCTGTGAGTTTATTTTTATTTAAACATTGTTTAAACATTATTTTCATGAAATGACTTGAAATAAATTAAGAAGTGGTTTGGAATGGTATTGGAATTTAATCTAATAGACAATAGGACTATAATTGTTGAAAAAGTTAGCATGGAAATGCGCTTTAAACCCATATTTTTGTCCTCCATATTTAATTATTATTTAAAGTCATCTACATTAAGATTTGACATCATTTGAATTGATAATTTTAACCGTTTAAGAAACTACCAAACTTGTTTCGTACAATAAACATAGCGGAGAATGTAACACAATTGTACCTCAAATACAGAAAGGGTAATGTGATTTTGAATTTTGATCCTTATTCATGAAAAGTAAAAGGGATAGAATCTTTTGAGTACCTTAATAATTGGTTTGAGAATCGCATTTAGTTTAGAACCGTTGGGGGGTAGGTGTTAGAACCAACCAGCGCCACAGTTGACCTTGGGTCAAGCGAAGTAGTAGAAAAAAATATGCAAAGGAGGCCGTGATTGGTACCTACTGGAAACAGTCCATTCGAGGCAAGAGAATTAGACGTAGGGTTTGACCAACCAGGAGAAAGTTGTGTTGTCACATGCACCAGCCATGGGGCTAAGGTTCACCCAAAAGAATTAATAGGAATGTAGGGCAAATGCCATGATGGCGTGGGTGAGCGGTTCTTATATACTGGGGAGAAACCATGAGGCGTTCTCTCTACCAGACGACCACAGGTCACCCTGAGAATTAGGTTCTAAGGGGCTAGACTGTGGGGAACAGAGCCTTGCTGAAGGGGGTTCAGGTTTGTTAGACTGTTAGACGTATAAGGATAGTCAAATATATGTTAGAGTTAGATGTTATTATTCTTTTATGTATTGATTGATTGATGTATTGATATACTGTTAGTCTATGTATCTTCTTATCTTATCTTATCTGTTTACAGACGCTCCTTCTATACAGAAGATTATTGCGTCCTACGCTTATCTATGGTTTGTGTTTAGTCCTGCATTTTTATTAGAGATTTAAATGTTGATAAAGTGTTGGTTTTCCTGGATTCTTCAGGCAACCCATCCACGCCCGAATTCCGGACGGGAAGAACGAAAATTTGCATGTGTTTGTTCTTGCATACGGAATAGGAAATGTGTTTTTATCCTTATGTCTATCTGAGGGTTGTATTAAGTTATCTTTGTGTTGTATTTCTAAATTAGAATTAATTGCTTTATGTATGATTACTACTTTGCTCTTGGTTCTTCTATCCTCTAGTGTTTCAAGGTTTAATGATTGAACTAATGGTGTTATTCTTGTCAGTTATGAATATTCTCCAGTAATGCATCTGGCAGCTCTTTTTTGAATTTGTTATGTATGTGTTTGTGTATTTATATTTTCAGCAAGTACGGTAGGGTAGTGTTACCTACAGCGACGAAAAGTAACGTAGACGTAGGGTAGTGTTACCTACAGTGAGGATTGTAAGGTTAGGCTAGTAGATTGTTCTAGCAAAGTAAATTATAGAAGCAGAGCTGAGTACCAGACGTGCTAGGCAAAAGTGGGAAGACGACCCTGAACAGGACGAGAAGATACTGTTAGTAAACAGTGCCGCCAGCTGTCAGTCATTGAGTAACTCAGGGGCGTGGTGTTGATCGGCCTATCAGACGATATGTGGGTTACGCATCGTTGACCAGTGAGGCGGAACACGGACGGACCCCGTGACCTGAGACAGTGTGTGAGGTCGGCAAGCATATAGCGGAGCTGGCCGAATAAAGGGACGTAGTATACAATTGTAACCGTAGCTTTATATATATATATATATATATATATATATATATATATATTGTAACTGAAGTAGTTATTGTCTACATATTCATATTTGATACTCTATTCCATTTTATATGTATCTATGTAATGTAAAATATGTTCTATACTCTATACTCAAAGGTGTGAAGTGTCATCATTTATATGTGTTTAAGTATTGTAGTTCGAGATTAGTATTAATACTTAACACTGGGAGCTAGAACCAAGATTAAATACACGTATTAATAATATTACCCTAGACAACAAGAGTCATTAATAGTATGTATCTAGTGTAGTTGTATTATAACTAAGTTGTCAACAGACTCCGACAGGTTTGTAGGATATAAATATATTTTAATTTACGTGCAAACATTTAACATAAAAAGTAAAGGGAGACAAAATTTACGCCGATTTTTAAAAAATTTTTTTTACCTTTTCACATATCTAACTTAAATTTGTAAACAAGTTCACCCATTTGCTCATTTCAATATTTCCACTTCACAGTTGGGACATTTGTACTAAAAAAAGGCTACAATCAGTAGCGATAGTTCATGTGCCAACCCATCTTGTCTGCAAACATGAACCTAACACAGGCTTGACGCCTTGAATCAGTTTGGCTAGAAATCCTCCCCCCCCCCTTTTCCCCGTCGCGCCACCCGAGAATTCCGTCTACCGGGCAGAACTTCGGGGCTGAACGCATCGGTGCTTCACAGCAAAGCCACATTAGCATAAAACTTTGAAATCATTGGCCTTGGCGAAAAAAAAATCAATTAAAAATTTCATCACCTTCTTGTATAAGCCATTATAAATAAATAAATCCATTATCACAGTCATCACACGAAAGTAAGTTATCCTGATATGTATTCGCGCCCTTAATGCACATTTATAAGATTTCTTCGACTTTTTCAAATACGAAGTGTTACATAATTTTCCAGTATGTTACCTTTATTCACCCTTGACTTCTACTAGTCCTAAAATAATTATTGACTTTCCGGATCAGTGCATCTAAATATATTTAAAAAATATGGAGGTTTAACCACCATTCTCCCACAGATTATCCAAAGTTATTATTAACACCTGGTTCAACGGCCAAGTTGATAAGATATGTAGGTCCTGCATGAATATATACGCTTCGGAATGTTCCGATGATAAGATCCGTGGATAAATACACAGTACAGGGAGTCCTCGGGTTACGCCGGCCTCAATGTTTCGTGGTAACGAACGCGCCCCAATGAAAATATAAAAAATTTTAAAAAATTATTGTCATTGCGTTTTTTTTTAAAATTAATATTAATTTAATTCATGCGGTAAGACATTTTTTTCTCTTAAATAATTTGTTTATGTCATTAACTGTTAAATTTTTATAGCACTGTACATGCAGTATTTTACCGTATATTTTATATATGTTCCGACTTACAGTGAAAATCGGGTTACGACGCTTCCTAAGAACGTATCAACGTCTTAACCCGAGGACCCCCTGTGCTTGCGTCGCATGTATCCGTTAGGCTGCTAGGTGACGACTCCGTTGGTCTACAAAATCTACTAGATGACAAAAACAACACTCACGGTACGACAATGTACAAGTAGATCCCAGATAGACATGAGGTAGCTATGATCAGTTTCAGGAGACTCGATTTCACATCACAAGCCGCGAAACGTCTAAGACATTTGGACCTGGAAATAAAAGTCAAATTGTACTATGAAATATATGTAAAGAACAGCTCTTATTAGATTTTTAGTGGCTTGGGAAGAACGTTGCTGGTGGTGGTTGGATGCCGAGATGGAAAAAAAATTGAGGTCTTTTAAAAATCAAAAAGGTTTTCAGACTAGTATCCTGGATAATGAACTAGAAAACTGGATCTCACTTTCGATATACACGGGTTTTATTATTATTTTTTTATTTAATCTTCGCACACAAGACACCAAAACAAAACAAATGTGAGACAGTTTTATAGATATAATATTATTACGAGGTTATTGTATTGGATGTGGTTTGTACATCATGCGCTTAATTGCTTTGTAAATAGATAGAAAAAATACAAAAATGTATTCTTACTTAAAGATTCAATTAATTCTCATATTCTACTTCTTCTGGTTAAGATCCCTGACTCAAATGAGAGCAGTACGTAAGATATAATATTTCGAAGAAATACAAATCATTATAAACGGTTCCTGTTCAAGGAAAAGCTAAAAATAAATTTAAAAATAATATTATTATATGCCTACATATAGAAAAAAATTCAAAATAAATGAAATTCAAAGAAACTAATGAGTGATAATATAATATAATAATACTAGCGTATCACCCGTCAAAAATGACGGAAGTTTTCAGCTGAAATCTATTTATTTTATATAAAATGCACTTTTTTTAGGGCGCCTAAGGCACCGATCTTTTTTCAAAAGCCAAACTAACTTGTCCTTGTTTGATAAATACGAAATATTAAACTTTCTGAAATGTACACAAAGTATTTTATAATTAGATGCGTATTTTATTGACAACACTTTTTATAAACATATTCCTGATACGGTGCGCATTATATTAAACATGTTTTACGACACAACTACAATTTTGTATTTTTGGATGGTCTTGCGCTGCGTATTATAATGAACATTCTTTTAGTTACGTCTAATACATAAAGGATTTATAGTCAAAAACTTGTTTTTTTACGGTTTTTTTAAATTAAATCATTTATATTAACTCGTGGTTTCTGCAGCCACCCTTGATTGCTTGCTTGTTTGCTTGTCGCCAAAACTTTTGATCGATTTTTAACCCACTTGCTCGTAAGCTAGCGAGCTGAAATTTTGCAGGCAGTTTTCGTACCGATAATAAAAACAATGTATCAAAATTTCAGATCGATCGCATGTACCGTAATTACATTATTGATTTTTTAGATTATTTTATTTATTCCTATGTATCATGCTATTTTTTGAGATAGAGCGTCGCGGTGCGTATTATATTGAACAACCTTTCTGTCGCGCAATAAGGTGCGTATTTTATTGACAACTCTTTTTATAAACATATTCCTGATCGGTGCGCATTATATTAAACATGTTTTACGACACAACTGCAATTTTGTATTTTGGATGGTCTTGCGCTGCGTATTATAATGAACTTTCTTTTAGTTACTTACGTACATAAAGGATTTATAGTCAAAAACTTGGTTTTTTACGTTTTTTTAAAAATTAAATCCTTTATATTAACTCGTGGTGTCTGCGGTCGCCCGACCCTTGCTTGCTTGCTTGCTTGTCGCCAAAACTTTTGATCGATTTTTAACCCACTTGCTCGTAAGCTAGCGAGCTGAAATTTTGCAGGCAGTTTTGTACCGATAATAAAAACAATGTATCAAAATTTCAGATCGATCGCATGTACCGTAATTAAATTATTGATTTTTTAGATTATTTTATTTATTCCTATGTATCATGCTATTTTTTGAGATAGAGCGTCGCGGTGCGTATTATATTGAACAACCTTTCTGTCGCGCAATAAGGTGCGTATTTTATTGACAACTCTTTTTATAAACATATTCCTGATCGGTGCGCATTATATTAAACATGTTTTACGACACAACTGCAATTTTGATTTCTGGATGGTCTGGCGCTGCGTATTATAATGAACATTCTTTTAGTTACGTCTCGTACATAAAGGATTTATAGTGAAAAACTTGGTTTTTTACGTTTTTTTTATTACATTGATCCCTTTTCCAAAATTAAAAAATGAGCGAATACTATGATGTTATACAATATTTTTTTACAGCGCATCTTTAATTTGCACACCTTTTGATGCATTGGTGCAGTAAATTGGTTTTCCTTGCTTTCTAAAATTAGTAGCGTCAGGACTGACAGACACTACTTGCGTGACAATTGCAAATTATATTGTTTAATAATATTTTCCGGAAGTGTATTCACCAACTATACAAAGGTTCATGTTGATAGTATAAAAAGATAATATTTATATAGCTTGCTTAAGAAAGAATGACACCAAGGGCCTCCGGACGCCTCCGGTCCAAAATGAATGATAATTTTCAAATAAATAACAGCTATTTTGCTTAAAAGCCTACAAAAGTTTTAGGGTTTTAGTTAATTAAAATAAAACTTATAATGATTTTCACAGAACATAACGACATCAAGGGACCATTGGCCCAAGTTGGACAGTTCAAAATAACGACATCAAGGGACCATTTGCCCAAGTTGGACAGTTCAAAATAACGACAGCAAAGGACCCTTGGCCCAAGTTGGACAGTTCAAAATAACGACATCAAGGGACCCTTGTCCCAAGATAGACTGTTCAAAATAACGAAATCAAGGAACCCTTGGCATTAGATAGACAGTTTAAAATAACGACATCAAGGGACCATTGGCCCAAGATGGACAGTTCAAAATAACGACATCAAGGGAACCTTAACCCAAGATGGACAGTTCAAAATAACGACATCAAGGGACCCTTGGCCCTAGATAGACAGTTCAAAATAACGACATCAAGTCTTTTTTTTTAAAGTTTCACCCATTTCAACAAACTAATATCAAATCGAGAATGTCAAATAAAATCTTTATATAATAATTTATTATTTTTTTGTTTTTGATGTATTTTTTTAATCTTATTATCAACAACATTTTGTGTTACAACAATTCTGAAACCACAACGCCATTAAGGAATGCACATTTACAACCCCCCCCCTCTTTTCTGAAACCACAACGCCATTAAGGAATGTACATTTACAACCCCCCCCCCAATTCTGAAACCACAACGCCATTAAGGAATGCACATTTACACCCCCACCCCCAATTCTGAAACCACAACGCCATTAAGGAATGCACATTTACACCCCCCCCCCAATTCTGAAACCACAACGCAATTAAGGAATGCACATTTAACCCCCCCCCCAAATTCTGAAACCACAACGCCATTAAGGAATGCACATTTACAACCCCCCCCCCATTCTGAAACCACAACGCCATTAAGGAATGCACATTTACCCCCCCCCCTAATTCTGAAACCACAACGCAATTAAGGAATGCACATTTACAACCCCCCCCCCAATTCTGAAACCGCAACGCCATTAAGGAATGCACATTTACAACCCCCCCCCCAATTCTGAAACCACAACGCCATTAAGGAATGCACATTTACAATTCTGAAACCACAACACACTAAAGAATGCACATTCCCCCCCCCCTTCCTTCAACGATTAAGGAATCGCGGCCCTTACAACAAAATACTACTTACCCCACCACCGATCCCCGGGTTCTTCAGCTAAATCCATAAAGAACGCATCCCACCACTGACTTTGAGTCACTACTACACCCCCACCGCTCCCCTCCCACCCCACCCCCATAACCTCCATTGTTTTTTTTAAGGCCCAGGGTGACTTTCGAAAGACTACCGTTTAGAAATATTCCGCATTGATAACCAATACAAGGCTACGGCTCAGCAGTTTCCTCGGGTAACTGGCCACCACTGTTGACTGTTGCGTCGTAACTGCATTCCACATTAAGTTCCCATCCTCCCCCAACCCACTCAAACCCCCCCCCGTGCGCAACTACGGTGCAACATATATACCTAACAGTATTAATTATTTTCAAACGCGACAAGCATTTACAGACTGAATCTGTCTTAACTCAACTTTGCTTCATAACCCTAGGGGGGGGGGTGAGTTCAGCATGACACGTAAAATGTAAACAAAAGCACGCCGGTACTTCGATGGGTCGACGTCAAAGCGTCAACTCAAACTCTCACGTGGAAAAAAAACAATAACAAACCGTGAATTTGAATTACATACGTTATATTAGGATAAACTAAAAATGCATTAATTTATTTACGGTACGTTCGATCGATCTGAAAGTTTGCTACGATGCATTGTTAGGTGAGACGGGTCCGTATGCCAAATTTCAGCTCGATCGGATCACGGGAAGTGGGTCATTTTCGACTTTTGTTTTTCCGCCCGCCCAAGACAGAGAGAGATGATGACAGACAGAGAGAGACGCCGGTGAAGTTAATATAAGGGATTTTAAAAAATGGGCCAATAGTGCGATGCTGAAAAACTAAACTCTAACCAGCTACTGTTCAATTTTTTTTAATGAATATTCTGTGGTGTATATATCTGTATGTAATGTAAACATTACCAGTAATGGTTTCCCCAGCATCCTGGTGTGTTCTGTAGACTCTTAAAAGGCAATGGAGGTAACTTTAAATTTATATTTTGTTCGTAGCTCTTAAACTAACGACTCCGCGCGTGGACCCCTAAATAGATTTTGTTTTCTTGGCAGGTTGGCAGGTCTGAAGTGAGTCAGAAAGAGGTTATTTAGAAATATATTAATCGACTTTTGCAAATCTGAGAGATAAATATTATAAGACTCGGCACGCATTGTTGCGACTTAGGTCGACTCAGTAGGATTGCCCCACTTGACGCACACTGTGATAGGTGTATACAAGGAGCCGTGGGTCTGACACATTATAATGAAATAGTGGTTCTCAAAACCTATCGTCATTTCCTAATCCCCAAAACTTGAAAATGTATTCCTACCTATGAAGTGTTAAACCAAAAAGCTGGCTAGATTAATGATCAAACGTGTGTGTTAGATTTATATTTATATCTGCGACCGCCAATGAAATCTTTCAATGAAATTTTCAATTCGATCAGCATGTTTATTGAGTGCTACGGTATGCCATACTGTGGAGGACAACAACGTTACTTTACTGAAACAATATGCTAGTTCAGTCAACATGAATGTGTCATAAAATGTATAAATTAATTGATGTATTTTTCGAAACAATAAACCTCATTATATTTTATTTTTCTAAATAAAATATCATATTTTGAAATCTCTCATCACTTCTGAGTGTTAAAATGCTCTGATCTACTTTGATGAATGTGAATGTTAAAAGGTTGAGATCTACTATCATGGTATTTAGTGTTAAAATGTTCAGATCAACCATCATGGTATTTAGTGCTAAAATGTTCCTATGATTCAAAATGCCTCAATACTTTGTTCGGTTGTCTTTGTTTGTTTCTCTCGTGTGTGGCAGTGTTAGTGCATGCGAGTATGTGTGTGTGTGTGTGTGTGTGTGTGTGTGTGTGTGTGTGTGTGTGTGTGTGTGTGTGTGTGTGTGTGTGTGTGTGTGTGTGTGTGTGTGTGTGTGTGTGTGTGTGAGTGGTTGGTGGGGGGTGTTAGGGCTGGGAGGAGAAGGGAAAAAATCAGAAGTTTATGTGAGTATGTGCCTGGTCCTACACGCGTATGTCTGTGTGCCTCTGCGCATGTATGCTGGAATGTGTTAACCTATAGTAGGTTTAGTAGTGCCGACGTCATGTAATGCTGTGCTAACATCGTTGACAATGTTTCTTTGTGTTTATATGGTTAGTAAACAGTATAGAATCTCATGCTTTGTTAAAGAATAAAATATTTTTAACATCTTTTTTTTTAAAGGACGCGCTTTTATTTACATATAGAAAGTGCACTTAAAAGAAGAAAACAAAATTTTCTATGATAACAGGAGAAATCCTTGAACCTACCACTGCACATAAAAAGTGGGGCGCCCATCACAACTCATTTCTCTTTGCAACTATTCTTTTGCTTAATATAGATAAATATTTCTAATTAATATGATAGTAGCATGTATATGATCAAAGTTGTGAAACTTTTAATGTTTATTAATATTAATATTGATACAAATTTGTATTTACAGGCTTGTACATGATAGAAAGTTGTGATGATAGCCACACGCTTTTATGTGCAGTGGACAGGTTCAAGGATTTCACCTGTTATCATAGAAAATCTTTATTTTCTTCTTTTAAGTCAACTTTCTATATGTAAATAAAAGCGTGTCCTTTTTTAAAAAAGATTTTTTTAATATTTTATTTTCTTCTTTTTAGTATCAACATTTTTAAAATCGATATTTCGACCTTATCAATTCACTCTAATTAGTTAAAGTTCATTGTCAATAACTTAAATGTGATAGTGGTAATTAAACAACCCGTAAAAACAAAGTTTTTTACTATAAATCCCTTATATATGAGACAGAACTAAAAGTAATGTTAATGTTCATTGCGCGACGAACATTAACAGACTGAAACGGACTGACATTCTCTTGATGTAAAACACGGGAATTTGGTAATCGAGGGCTGGAGTGAAACCAGTGAGTCGTGGAGGTCAACTCTAGCAGACGACTAAAGATTCTATATATAGATAAACTAAAAAATGATTAATTTAATTACGGTACATTCGATCGATCTGCAATTTGACACAACGCATTGTCATCCAAGATCTATCTGTGGTAAAATTTTGAGATCTCTAGGACCATCAGAAGGATGGAAAATATAACATACAAACAGTGTGACTTAAATAAAAGCGTGTAATAATAATAATAATAATAAATAATAATAAAATAAGTCTATCAAACGCTTCTATAAAGAGTTCAAATCAGCTCATGATATCTGTGCATCTCATCCGTGTCCATGCATGATACGTTATTTTAAAGATAGGTCTCGTACAGGAAATATTAGATACACAAAGTAAGACTATTTATATCTCTTTTTCTGTGATATATAAATGTGTGTTGTGATATAAAAAATAATTTTAAAAGTTATAAATATAAATAAGTATTTAGAGCACATTTCAATAATCTACAACTAATACTTACACCATTGTTTTAATAACCTATTTCAACATCAAAGGATAGTGTATTGAAGAATTATCTCCACATTTCCATTTTATATTCTCCCATCCACGAATCATCGGATAGAAAGCTGCTAGGCCGCAATGAGTGTTATTCCCAAAATATATAATTCGTTTCAGAACTTGCTTCAATTGGTATCAAAATCTTTTTTTTTCTTAATGATGAATATTCTGGTATTTTTTTACTTTTTTTAAGAATGAAAAAGTAGTAATCAAAAATATGTTCCAGCATGGTCTATTTTAATCAAATTGTTTTGTCACGATAATTTGAATATCTTTTTAAAAGTTATCTATATTATCATTTATACACGCTCTTGAATCTTCAGCACATTAACCAATAGTCATACAATTTACACGATGCAGAGCGCGGTGCAATGGCAATGAGTCCAACCAATCGCAGCTCGCGTTACTTCTCGCTAAGGAAGAAAAGCGAGATAACCCGTCCCTCGTCAGAGGCCATTTAAAAAAAAATATATAGTATTCATAGTAGCTCTTATATTTAATCCTATTTGACTTAAGTCTTCGTCACCAAGTCGAATTCCCCAATTCATTATTACTGTTACAAGAATGAGCTGTGGGGGGAAGGGGGGTTGTCCTTACATGCTGGGGGCTGGGACCCCAAGTGTGTCACATTACTTTTCGTTAACATCACGACTTGCCCAAAGAAGAGCGTGTAAATAAAATGTGTAATACTCGATATTTTTAGGATAAGACTTTTGCGTATTTTTGTAACACGTCTACATATGCTACAAGCTACGTTTAGTTAGGGTGGGCGGAAGATAAGGTGGGGGGGGGAGGGGGTTGAATCCAGGCACACCGGAACTTAAAGACGATAATTCGGGAAATAATTTAAATTTTGTTACTTCATTTTTATATTTGTACACTTTTCTCTTTGTTTTTGTGTTCTTGTGAAATGATGTAAATATACATATATTTGTAAGTGTTTTTCTCTGTAACAATGTTCCCTTCAGGCTGCGTGGCTGTACGGTCGCGCAGATATCCGAGCGACTTAGCGCAGCAGATTTGATTTACCACACAGCACATTTAGCAAAAAAAATATTGTACACTAAATGGATTCTCTTATCTTATCTGTTTACAGACGCTCCTTCTATATAGAAGATTATTGCGTCCTACGCTTATCTATGGTTTGTGTTTAGTCCTGCATTTTTATTAGAGATTTAAATGTTGATAAAGTGTTGGTTTTCCTGGATTCTTCAGGCAACCCATTCCACGCCCGAATTCCGGACGGGAAGAAGGAAAACTTGTATGTGTTTGTTCTTGCATACGGGATAAGAAAGGTGTTTTTATCCTTATGTCTATCTGAGGGTTGTATTAAGTTATCTTTGTGTTGTATTTCTAAATTAGAATTAATTGCTTTATGTATGATTACTACTTTGCTCTTGGTTCTTCTATCCTCTAGGGTTTCAAGGTTTAATGATTTAACTAATGGTGTTACTCTTGTCAGTTTCGAATATTCTCCAGTAATGAATCTGGCAGCTCTTTTTTGAATTTGTTCTAGTTTATCAATGTTTTCTTTAGTGGATGGGTCCCATACAGAAGATGCATATTCTAGTGCAGGTCTCACCAGGTCTGCGCAACTTTGCACACGAGGTAATTAATTTGCACAAGTATCAACGAACCTTACAGGGAACATTGCTGTTTACATGTTTTTGTGCGTGTGTTTTCACCGGGATAGTCATTAAAGCCTCTTGTTATATTTTTTTTTATTGTTTCGACAAATGTGTTAATGTTTTGATATAACGCTGATCAGTGCATGAAATCTTTGCCTTGACCTTTGCAAGGAGAACAACATGTACGCCTTTCTCAAGAAAGGCTTAGTTTTCATGAGTATTACGAGAGGCATGAGTTAATAGCGTCTGAAGTTGAACCAAGCGGAACCGAACCTGTTGCAGATTATATAATTAATACTCTTAACACTAGCTTCTACTAGTGTGCTAACAATATGTATACTAGACTCTCATGCTTGTTGCGATCTGATGTTCAAAAACTATTTAATTTATTTTAATGTATTCAAATTTTTTTTTACATTGATTTTTGGTCAAACACTCTTTCAAAAATTTCGGAATACTGTTCCACAATTTTGTTGCCGACGATTTAAATGAGCGCACGCCAAGGGGGCTTCTTCCGGTGTCAATCCACTCCAGGAACTTTCAGAAGTTTCTGTGTAGATGATCGCAGCCCCTTCATAAATACATGTTTATGCGCACCGCACCGCTTCACGACATCTTCATTTGAAAATTGAATAATTGACTGCAATGGCTTTATTGTGTGAAGCTAATGCTGCAATGGCTTTATTGTGTGAAGTTAATGCTGCAATGGCTTTATTGTGTGAAGCTAATGCTGCAATGGCTTTATTGTGTGAAGCTAATGCTGCAATGGCTTTATTGTGTAAAGCTAATGCTGCAATGGCTTTATTGTGTGAAGCTAATGCTGCAATGGCTTTATTGTGTGAAGCTAATGCTGCAATGGCTTTATTGTGTGAAGCTAATGCTGCAATGGCTTTATTGTGTGAAGCTAATGCTGCAATGGCTTTATTGTGTGAAGCTAATGCTGCAATGGAGGGAAGCATAAATAAAGAAACATGTCATGTGTTATTCAAAACTGGAGTTGAGCTGCTGGTCAATCGTGTACAAAGGAAAGGTCAAGTGTTACTACAGGTCGGACCTCACTAAGTCGAACTCAAAGGGATCGAAAAAAAGAAATTCGACTTACGGAGTTTTCGAGTTAGGGAAAATGGCGTAATAGGCACAGAATTGGGCCGGGACCTAACAATTAATTCTATATAGGCAGGTTTTCAAATTAGGGAAGTTCGACTTCGAGAGGTCCAAGTGTATTTGACAACGCTACGTAAACTTCGTATGTTAAGTTCGTGAGAAAGTTTGAAACGGATTTCTGGACTAAAGCATATCAAGATAATTCTCAATTCGACATTTTAAACATTTACAGTATCCTCCTTCTTAAACAAACCTCCGGACAATACAACAGACAGATTAAAGAAGATTTGAGACGGGTAACAAACCAATTATTTTATTTTAATTATGTTGAATGGAGTGAAAACAATACGGCCATCCGTGGATGGTTTATTCTTTTTGTCAATGAATTTACTGATATTCGTTTTGTTTTTTCTCAGACGTTATACTCTCTACCTAAAATTGCTTTTATACGACAAGATTTGGTAGCACAATGATTTACGTCGTTATAGTGGAGGAAAAAAAACTGACGTGAATTATTTTATTAATATAATAAAATGTAAACTGGTGTTTTTCTTGGTCAACTTCACAAATCTGACTCAAAATTAAGGTAAAATTACAAATATCTGTTGAGATAAGGCATCTCTAAATACTATTTCTATTATACATTTCCGCAATGAAGTCTTTGACAGTTGCTGCATGTTGTTTGCTGTATGTTAGTGATTAATAGCATACAAATTTGATATTGTGCTCGATACGTGGTGAAAACAGGGGCCAAATTTATTTTTAAAAATGATGAGAACTTAGAAGAAATATAAGCCTGGAAAAAGGAAAATAATCGCATCAGGACTTTCGCTACATAACAATTATGTCAAAAGTAATTGCTTTAAAGCAAACTATTTGAGGGAGATATTGCTCTGTTTACTGGATATTAAACTGTTTCTCACTAATCAAAATTTTTGTAATTCGCAACTACAACATTGTTAAATCTTCAATGAAAAAAAGCAAACTTTCTTTCTGAGTGGAAGCAATGATTTTAAAAGTATTTTTTACCTGATCCCTATTATTATGAACGAGATTTTATATTTGATTTTTTTTTAATCGTAATGTATGTTTTTTTAAAAAATCCCTTATATTAACTTCACCATCTTGTCGTGGTCCCGAGGAAATACAAAAGTAAAAAATGACACACTTTCCGGGATCCTATCAAGCTGAAATTTTGCATAGAGACTTTTGTTACATAACAATGGATTCTAACAAAATTTCAGATCGATCGCATGTACTGTAATATAATTTATTAATTTTAATATTATCTCTATGTTGCATATAAATGTTTATGGTAGTCCACAACATGGCGCGTATTATATTGAACGTACTATTAAAATATTTCCCCGATCTGTAAATGTTTATGCTAGTTTGTCACGCGGTGTATATTATACTGAACATAACCAATACTTTTAAGTGACATCTCATATATGAGGGATTTATTGTCAAAAACTTTGTTTTTAAGGGTTGTTTAATTTTTAACTATTTAAGTGTATAAAATTGATCCTAACGCCGTGCCCAAAATCCCATGTAAAAATTTCTCTTTTTGTAAAGCTTTTGCCTTTTAAATCCCTTAGATTAACTTCACCGCCGTCAATGTCTCTCTGTTTTGGGCGGGCGGAAAAACAAAGTCAAAAATGACCCACTTCCCGTGAAGCCATCGAGCTACAATTTGCCACATGAACCCGTGTCACCTAACAATGCATCGTATCAAAATTTCAGATCGATCGAACGTACCGTAATTAAATTAATGCAATTTTAGTTATCTATATACGATGTATGTAATTCAATTTCACGGTTTTTTATTGTTTTTTTTTCTCGTGACAGCTCAGTTCGCGCGTTGACGCCACATGGTCGATGTACCTGCGTGCATTTGTTTACGCTTTACGTGTCACTCTGAGCTCGGTCCAGCGATCGGTGACCAGACCTTTCCCCTCTCCCAACACGTTATACTGCAGGAGTTAAGGCAGATTCAGTATGTAAATGTTTGTCGCGTTTAAACATGATCAATAATTTAAATTATTTCTCAAATATAAGGGATTTATCGTCAAAAACTTTGTTTTTACGGGGTTGTTTTATTAGAAAATATTGGGTGATAGAAATTGAGATGATCAAACATAACCGAGGTCCATTGGTCAAAAATGATGCGTCCCTTGAAGATTATACCGAGTCAGAAAAATAAGATGAAGCAAAAGGGGGGGGGTCGCCGAATACTTCAAAGTCTGTTAATATTGGTCCAGGATTTAATCTTCAGAATAAACAAAAAGTTATTAGTTATCATGTTCATTTTTCAAATGATCTTCAACTGATTTATTTTTCTTTCATGCCATTTTTGATACTGTCATAAATATATTATCCGGAGAAGAAATTCACGGACCAAGACAATGAGTGGGGCGTAACAATATACGTAAAACTCTATTTGCAGAAAAAAAAACATCCCCTTAAAACAAAAACAAGTTATGTTATGTAATGAAAACATAATTTAAAAAGGTCATTTTAGGATGAACATTGAACATTCCTGTCTTTCTTCAATTGTAAGAATATTACTGTCAGTGTCGTCATGTCGTATAATGTATCATGTGAACAAGATTTTTATGCTTATTGTATAAAGCCTTTTCTTCCCCATTTAGTGTGAATTAGCTATAATATGTCATTTGTTGTTCATTTTTTCAGTGTGACCTTTCACCTTGGTTTAGAGTTCACTTTAGTATGATCCAGTGGTTTTAATTTATTTATTTTTTCAGTTTGAAAATTTAGCTTTTTCGGGTAGATCATTTCAATTATTTCAATACAGAACTGAAAACAAATTCTTACATTTTTAAACGTTACACATCCATAAATGCAGGTAATCGGGTAACTAACGAAGTAAACGTAAACTTGTAGACTTCTAATCATAAAAATCATTTGTTCGGTACAGTTATTGTATACTAACCCCATGTTTCCCAGGGCTGTTATTCAACCGGTAAGATTTTTAAGAGACTTCGTCACACCAGCCTATCTACGTGTCGGGCCTAGCACTAAGAGATCTTGAGATATTACCTCTCTTCGTGCTGTGCTTCGATTCAATGTTTCTATCCACCCCACACCTCAACAATACCTCACCCACTCAGTGTAAAATGGCGGGACACACAACATTGTTACTTGACCCTTCACAATGAGGAATATCTCAATTGTCAATGTTCTGCGATTTAAGAGGACGGTACAAAAGATTTGTTAAAACTGAAACCGCCTTCAAATATTGGCATGTAGACTTCATTTATGAGTGACACATTGTCAAACAATTACGTGAACTTGGTGACTGAGACATTGTTGAATATTTACGTGACCTTAATTGTTATCAGATACATTGTCAAACATTTATGTGACCCTAATTGGTACCTGATACATTGTCAAATATTTAGGTTACCTTCATTGGTTAATGACTCATTGTTAAATACTTACACACTTATGACCTTTGTTTTCCAAAATATTTTATGCCTTTGTAGAACATTTTATTTTATTTATTTGCACACACATCCGTCTGTATACTTATAATTCGCATTAAACAACACAGCTGCTATTTTTAAATCCTTTATATTAACTCGTGGTGTCTGTGGCCGCCAGCCCTTGCTTGCTGCCAAAACTTTTGATCGATTTTAACTCACTTGCTCGTAAGCTAGCGAGCTGAAAATTTGTAGGCAGTTTTGTACCAATAATAGAAACGATGTATCAAAATTTCAGATCGATCGCATGTACCGTAATTGAATTATTGATTTTTTTATATTATTTTATTTATTTCTATGTATCATGTTATTTTTTGAGATAGAGCGTCGCGGTGCGTATTATATTGAACAACCTTTCTGTCGCGCAATAAGGTGCGTATTTTATTAAATCCTTTATATTAACTCGTGGTGTCTGCACCCTTGATTGCTTGCTTGATTGCTTGTCGCCAAAACTTTTGATCGATTTTTAACCCACTTGCTCGTAAGCTAGCGAGCTGAAATTTTGCAGTCAGTTTCGTACCGATAATAAAAACAATTTATCAAAATTTCAGATCGATCTCATGTACCGTCAGTAAATTGTTGAATTTTTAGATTATTTTATTTATTCCAATGTATCATGTTATTTTTTTAGATAGAGTGTCGCGGTGCGTATTATATTGAACGACCTTTCTAACGCGCAATAAGATGCGTATTTCATTGACAACCCTTTTTAAAAACATATTCCTGATCGGTGCGCATTATATTAAACATGTTTTACGACACAACTGCAATTTTGTATTTTTGGATGGTCTTGCGCTGCGTATTGTAGTGAACATTCTTTTAGTTACGTCTCGTACATAAAGGATTTATGGTCAAAAACTTGGTTTTTTACGTTTTTAAATCCTTTATATTAACTCGTGGCCGACCGACCGACTTTGTCGCCAAAACTTTTGATCGATTTTTAACCCACATAAAGGATTTATAGTCAAAAACTTGTTTTTTTACGGGTTTTTCTTATTTTAAAATTAAATCCTTTATATTACCTCGTGGTGTCTGCACCCGCCCTTGCTTGCTTGTCGCCAAAACTTTTGATCGATTTTTAACCCACGTGCTCGTAAGCTAGCAAGCTAAAATTTTGCAGGCAGTTTTGTACCGATAATAAAAACAAGGTATCAAAATTTCAGATCGATCACATGTACCGTAATTAAATTATTGATTTTTTAGATTATTTTATTTATTCCTATGTATCATGCTATTTTTTGAGATAGAGCGTCGCGGTGCGTATTATATTGAACAACCTTTCTGTCGCGCAATAAGATGCGTATTTTATTGACAACTCTTTTTATAAACATATTCCTGATCGGTGCGCATTATATTAAACATGTTTTACGACACAACTGCAATTTTGTATTTCTTGATGGTCTGGCGCTGCGTATTATAATGAACACTCTTTTAGTTACGTCTCGTACATAAAGGATTTAAAGTCAAAAACGTTGTTTTTTATGGTGTTTTATTTAGTGTTGTTTTACAGCTGTAATTACCTTTATCTTCTACGTCAATCTAATTAAGCAACGCATATAATCACACTCGCACTCTCTCGGGTATCATTTAAAGCAATGATTTGAGAACTATTTAACTGTAATCAACTTTGAAAAGAAAAAAAGGAAAGAAAGAAAAAACGCCAAAGGGCGTGTGCAATAAAAATTTATCAAAGACCCAGGACATGTTTCTTTATTTGGAACGAAGGCACATTCACAAGAAGAGCCTGTTTTAAATAAATTCTTTAGGCGATATGCTCTAGTTACTCTAGTTCGTCTCCTACAGTAACCTGAATAGGGATGCCTCAATAACTGCCATTTGTATAGGGAGTGTGTTTTTTTATAATTTTTTTTAAAAATTTCATTGCAGTAGCTCTGAACTGCATGGGCTACAAGGCTCTGGACTATTGACAGCATTTCGCATCGTTCTCAGAGTTTCGGATTAACTAAAGGGAAATCCTCTTGGTTAATAAAGATAACAGATTCATTGAACAAAATAAGATACGTTTAACGCAGCTCAAAATATTCACAACCAGATGAAGCTGAACTCGGAGAGCTGTTTAATTAAGAAATGAAAGTGGTGATAGACATTTTTAAATTATCGCATCTATAGCGAGTTCCAATTATGAAGATAACCGAAAAGTAAACGATGCGAATCAACTTTGTGTGGTACAGTACGGCTATACTGTGTGGTACATGCTGCACTGCAATTCTAAGTAGTACATTTGCATATTGTTCTCAATGATTTGGAATACGAATGGCACAACGTCAAACCGTGTTGAGAAGGACAAATACTTTTTAAAGCCAGTGGGATAGCTGAAAATCATTGTTTAAAATCGTTGTTTTCAATCAAGCTCCTTGGACACACAAGCACAGAACCGTATCTTTTAAAACAAACTCACTCGGGGGTTCTCAAAAACATTTGGAGGCATTAAGGGGCAGTCCATAAAATACGTCACCCTCCAGAGGGTGGGGGGTGGGGTGAAAGAAAGTGTGACAGATTGTGACAGGGGGAGAGGGGGTTCGGCCATGTGTGACGTCACGGTGTTTTATATTAAATTTTAACTATTTTGTTAATAAAATACACAATTTTTGTTCGAAAGTGTGACGTACTTTAGGGGGGTGGGTCCCAAGATTTGTGACAGGGGGAGGGGGAGTTAAAAATGGTCAAAAATAACGTGACGTACTTTATGGACGGCTCTTAAGTATAGTATAATGACGGGGTTTTCAATGAATTGTGTGTGTTTGCTTATTTGGGATTTTAAAAAAAAAGCTTTTGTGTGTTACAATATTAAATGTTCTCCAAAATTATATGGAAATGATTATTATTATGATTAAAACCCTACAGGTTACGTTTGCATCATCAATTACCCGATAACATGATCTTTGGAATATGTAACGTTTGAAATGGTATGAATAATATGTCTTCAGTTCTTTCTTATACTAGCCTCATACTGGACGAAACGCGCGTCAACCTGTCTCGCCTCACGTGAAACAGTGAGTGTGGCCTGTGTGGGGGGGGGGAGAGATGGTGGCGCAACATAAACTTTTATCTCCTAGATTTATCATAAGAACAAAATATTTACACCCAGAAGTTTACACGACTGTCGGAACTGAGTCATTTCGTTCAACAACAAAAAAAATTGCTTTACAACAGATAGGCGTGGTCTAGCAACTGACATGGCAGAATTCGGCCTTCCGTAGCGTTTGGTCGGTCACGCCACTATTTGTGCAAGAATAGAGTAAATATTTGATGGTAAACTGAATATTCTGAGGGAAGGATGGATGTATGACGTCGTATCACCTGTTGAAATCAACATGTTGGCTGGTTAAAAACCCTTGCCGACGGCTAAAGAAATGTGTTGTGAAGCCAAATAAGCACCGCAGTCATGAAGGGAAAGTATCACTAGTTGTTATAGCAGCAAATTTTGACACTTGGGTTTATGTCTGAAATTGACTTTGAAATAAAATTATTAAACTCTTTCAACAGGACAAAAACGTTTAGCATCATGTAATAGAACGTATAGGTCAAGTACCAAGACTTTAACACGCTGTGTTCTGGTTAACAACTGTCTTAAATCACACTGTACAATCAGCTGGCATCAACTGTGCAATCAACCTCCTAAGCAGCTCGTATGCAATCAACCACGGTCACCTCTTGAACCGTTAATTTATAGTTAGCGCTCCTCCAAGTCCATGACCACGCACGCTTACTGTTCACATCACAAACCCCGTGTTTCATACTAGGTCACATCCTTACATGCTCAT
Source organism: Ampullaceana balthica (assembly GCA_944989445.1). Lineage (NCBI taxonomy): Eukaryota > Metazoa > Mollusca > Gastropoda > Lymnaeidae > Ampullaceana > Ampullaceana balthica. Next base: position 276,705 of record CALYLW010000912.1, read on the forward strand.
ACACTGTAAACACAACAACACGTCTCTCACACGGATATCAATAAACGAATGATAAAAAAATAAATGATAGCAGGGTAGGAAAAGAAGACATATTGTCGTAATTATTGAACGCTTTGACAAGTCATAAAATAGGGGCGGATCAACTAATTTGACACAATAAATATATTCATCAACGGGTCGTCAATAAACTCTAAACAGTTCTCTATTAAATTGTGCCCTGCGTCTATGCAGGTAAAAAAAATAATAATTCCTACATAGATGGTGCATTGCTCTAATCTACGCAAAATACGCTTAAATAAGTTGCTGATGAGCTCTTATATATATGTACAAGATTCTTTAAATAAATATTAAACGGCTGCTAGCCAAACAAAACAATATTGACCATCATGTCCTGAAAGGTCACTCTCTGCACAAAATATTTCAAAACAAACACCCGTATGTGCTGTACAAAAACTAACATTCGTAGACATGCAGATGATCAGGGCTATATGCACTTACATGGATTGACGATCGCCAATACACAATCTTCTATGACTTTAACCCTCTCGTGTCACGAATATGAATCAGAATGGTCAGTGCAATGTGTCCAGATACATTCTACCAAATAACCTTTGCGGGAATGGCTTCATAGAAATGAATGGATTTCGTTGTATGGCTCAGTTTTTATGTAGAGTATGTGGAGTATGTAAATATAACAGTCTATGGCGATAAAAACTCAAGCAAACCTTGGTCTGTGTTTGAGTTTGTAGATCAATATTCGTCCAGTGACTAGCTCAAAATATGTATACCTTAAATATATTTAGGGATATGTATGTTTAAATATTTTTATTTATTTATAAACACGTATTTAAATTATATACTACGTGAGGCCCATATTATTAAACATGTAATTATATTTTTAACGTACTAAATAATACTTAAATTTGAGATGAAATATAAAAAATCTTATCTTATCAATACAGACGCTCCTTCTATGCAGAAGATAATTGCGTCCACAGACCATGACAGATGTTCTGTTGACAAGTGATGCAGCGTTCACAGGCCACGGCTTTGTGGGTTCCACGCATTACCCAGCCGCCTAACTAGTGTTAGGTACCCATTCGGAGCTGGGTGACTCAAGGACGCCCTAGGCCCCGGGAACAAATCCTTGCCTTGACATGGATTCGAACCGTGACCATCGGTACGCCAGTCGAATGCGCTGATTTCAATTAAAATTTAAACATCTCATTGATTTTTGAAACTTCTAACCTTAGATAATTCTTGTAAATTTGTAATTAATTCCAATGTTTTGTGAATTTTATTTTTTAAATAATTACTTATCTATTGTAATTGTTCAGGATATATTATTATACAGAGTTTACTCCGTTACGATATTGTTATTGTCAAAATTATTATTTTTTCTTTCATGGCGATGGTAATTTGGACACGATAACAAGCTCAGTTGAAAGTTCTTTTTTTTTAAAGGATGAGGAAGTTCTGTTGGCTAAACAAAAACGTAGGTAATACGTTTAAAGCATTGTGTTTTTAACGCGATTTCCCTTGGGAAAATTGTTTTATAGATTTGAAATGACTGTCAAGCTTGATCCTGCAACACCTCCTGCACCATACCAGAAAAAACACGAAAATAAATATCCGTTTTTTTTTCATTTTCTCGCCAACCATAACATCTACATGTATTGGGTTAAAAAAAACGTGCAACAATAGCTAATTATATTTAGAGCAATGTTGGAGAAGGAATTTTTCACAAATATGTTGTAGTTGGACTTCTGTAATTTTAGAAGCTATATTTTAAAGCAATTATTTTGTTTAGATTAAAAATTATTGATTTCAAATTACTTTTAATTCAATCTAGAATGATTCTTAATGGGGTTTGCCCGCTTTGTGAATGATTATGTTAGACTGTTGCGTGGTTCGCATTATATCGACACATTCTTGGTGTGATGTAGCGTGAGGGGATATGATGTCATATGTGTTGACTTTCAGAATTAGTTATTAGAAATGACTTTTTAATGCAATCTATAATGATTTCCTTTGAATAAAAAATCGGAAATTCTTTGTCGGAAATTCGAGTTTTTATTACTTGTTTCATGTGAGTCACCTTCAGACAAAGATATATTTTTAGTAAACGTTGACGAAATTAGTTTATAAATAGACAACTTAGACGTAAATTTAAAAATCATGGAGTCAACGATTGATAAAATGCCAGGAATTGTTGTTCAAGAACTTTCCATCGCTGTAAACTGTTTCGAAGAATCTAGTATTTAATTTTCGATAATAGCCATATGTATGCTTTCCTATCTTTTTGGCTTCGATCGGAAGTGATTTTTGAATTGTTTTCAACGTTTCCATATTTTCTGTGAAACTAAAAATTCAATTTCGATCGATCTCTGGTTGAGTCAAAGGGTTCGCGTAAAGTGAATTTTTTTTAATTAGTGTCATTGTTGCAAGACGAACTGCCTTTTTTTTAAAATTCTTTAATTCAATCTGCATAGGAAATTGTCCTTCCTTCTCCGTCTAATTTAGGTCCATAAACTTGGATCATATTCTAAAAGTTATTTCTCCTTTATCTTGGCCGTAAAAAAATGAGGCTTATTGGTATACACGGATGGCTTTATTATATGCCTTAAATCTCCACATGCATAAACATGCCGTGTGGTGTCATAAAAAAAAACTATTACAAAAGGAAGTTATTTGGGCGATCTTTTTTTTTAATTGCAGTTGTTCGTTTTTGCGTTTGTTTTTACGCAGCGAACTTTCTATTTCAGTTTTTTTTTCTGTATTCTTAAGTCCGATAGGGCTGAAAGTGTGTATACTTATCCAACCCCCACCCTTACTCATATAACTCATCATTGTCAGAATTTCAAACCATCAATGACTCATCTTGCCGTCTTGCTTGTCTTTTTCCACTGAGCGTACGAACTTTTTTTTAAAAATATTATTATTATTTAGTTTTTGTTAATGCAAAAGGGGATCCACCATCCAGATTATTACACCAGACCAGTAAATGGTGTCTCAGATAATAACTATAAAGTTTCGGTATAGGCCAGGGTGTTCGCTCCCTCTTTCCGCTTCGAGTTTCTTGAAATCCTTGTCAATGGTACTTTATATCCCAACGTCTCCACATTTCCTGTTTCGGCTATGGTGTCATAAACGAAGTGGGTGCGCGGAGCTTCAATCATAGACGATTCGAAGATCACGTCTTTAATATAAAACAATGGCTACAATGATGAATAATTACATTGTTCACTTTGCCTTCCCGGATAGAACTACTTGAGCTGAAATATTAGAAGGGATGGTTCTCGTCCAGCCGTGGAAAATTACGGTTGATTGAGGAGCTGGTTAAAATTATAAAACATATTTCTAGCGATGAACATTTTGAACTAGAGACATGACTAAGTTAGCCGAGCTGGGGGAAAATTGCCATTAAACACCAGCCGCGTTACGCTGTGACGGGGAGGGTGGGGGGAGGAAGTTGGGTTGGAACTAATGGAATTTGTACGAGTTACGACCTGGTTATGGCTCAGTTGATTTGGTGGGGACAGACTGTCGTCACTATAGGTGTTGTGTTACAGTGTGTGTTGTGCTACAGTGTGTGTTGTGTTACAGTGTGTGTTGTGTTAAATTGTGTGTTGTGTTACAGTGTGTGTTGTGTTACAGTGTGTGTTGTGTTACAGTGTGTGTTGTATTACAATGTGTGTTGTATTACAGTGTGTGTTGTGTTACAGTGTGTGTTGTGTTACAGTGTGTGTTGTATTACAGTGTGTGTTGTGTTACAGTGTGTGTTGCGTTACAGTGTGTGTTGTGTTACAGTGTGTGTTGTGTTACAGTGTGTGTTGTGTTCAGGGTTGTTAACAATACTAAAAAAAATTATTGGCAATACCAATACCAATACTGCCTGTAAAATCTATTGGCAATACCAATACCAATACAATTTTAAAACTAGTATTGCAATACCAATACCAATATTTATTTATTATTGCCTTACCAATACCAATATTTGGGTCATTCGACGAAACGCAAATACGTAGTTCATCGCTCTATATCACTTACATTGATAAAAGATAACAACATTTTTGGCTAATTTAGACAATGTATTTTTAACCAAATTTTGTTCAATAGTTAACACTTGCTTCATCAGTTTTCCTCAAAGCATTCAAAAGTCTTTGACAACATATTAAATAAGTCGGCATACCTTAACGTCCTTAAGCAACAAGATTTTAATATGTATACTGTACACATATTGTGAATGAATGAATGGATGGATGGATGAATGAATGGATGAATGAAGGAAATGACTGTCATAGAAAAGCAAATGATACATAAACGGTTAAACATCATAATAATCTCATGAATATTAATTTGGGCGAAGTCAATTTTCATGAATATTAACATCGGCAGATAAAGCAGTTTTACCATTATTAATAATTAAATTTTAGTTTAAAATTGAAATTCATGAGTTATATCTAAAATATGTCTACATTGGCATTGGATGAAACAAAACATTAACTTGACTCACTTTCAAGCAAGAAATTCTGTAAAAGGAAATCGGAAAGAAAATATTGACCAAAGAAAAAAATGGCATCAAGATCTTGAAAGTATTACCTATCAGTCCATAATATGCGCAATCATTGAAAAGTTATGAATGAAATAGAACGACGCATTCACGCTACTAAAAATAATTCTAATTACAACAAATTTAATATTATATAAATTTAAAAAAAAATTCTTTGTTTGGCCATATTTTTGTTTGTAGGCCCTAGGCACGGAGCCTAAAGTGCCTAAGCCTTAATCGAGCCTTGGTTAGTCACTGGTCAATGCTCATTGCCAAAGATACCATATATGATTTGATTTCTATTATCATTCATTTCATTGATCAGTCTCATTCAAAAATTGTTTGGCAATGTCACTCGCAAGATGGCGACACCAAAGAAAAATTTGTTTCTTCAGCTTTATTCACAACCAATGTTGTAGAGAATTTATTGAATATTGCTTTTAGTATTGGTTAAAAATCAATACCAATATCAAAAATAATTATTGGCAATACCAATACCAATATCAAATTTGAAGAAGTATTGCAATATCGTCCCAATACTGAAAAAAGTATTGGCAATACTACCAATACAATATTGCAATATTAACAACCCTGGTTGTGTTACAGTGTGTGTTGTGTTACAGTGTGTGTTGTGTTACAGTGTGTGTTGTGTTACAGTGTGTGTTGTGTTACAGTGTGTGTTGCGTTACAGTGTGTGTTGTGTTACAGTGTGTGTTGTGTTACACTGTGTGTGGTTGTGTTACAGTGTGTGTTGTGTTACAGTGTGTGTTGTATTACAGTGTGTGTTGTGTTACAGTGTGTGTTGTGTTACAGTGTGTGTTGTGTTACAGTGTGTGTTGTGTTACAGTGTGTGTTGTGTTACAGTGTGTGTTGTGTTTGAGTGTGTGTTGTTTTACATAATGTGTGTTTGTCAAGACATTTGTTATTGATGGGTGGTATAATTTTTTTAATACATATGAAAGGGGTGATAAGTTAGTCTTTGTAACGCAACCTTTAGCGTGGATCTTAAATATTGTTCTTTGCTTGTAAATGCGAAGACGTTAGAAGTTTACAAAAATGCGCTCCAATTTTTTTTCCCCACTTTTTCTCTAGACTCTAGAATAGGGGTCGGGAAACCATGGCTCTCGAGCCAGATGTGGCTCTACTGATTACTGCATCTGGGTTCTCAGACAAATGTTCGTTTATAAAAAATAAAAAATTAAAATTAAAATTAAAAAAGGGTTATTCAGGTTCATTTGATTTACAAATTAATTGCAAATGAAAAAACAGCAGAACTATGCTTTCAAAGGTAATTAAGAGGCATAGTTATTGTACTTTTAGTGTTTAGATTATACAAAATGCACACATTTACATGAATTTTTAATTTTATACATAATGTATGGCTCTCACAGAATTGCTTTTTTTAAAAAAGTGGTGTTTATGGCTCTTTCAGACAAAAAGTTTCCCAACTCCTGCTCTAGAGTTTCAAAGTAATCAAGAATTTTCTTGAAATAGTACGTTCTTTGGCACTGGTATAAAAACTGATACGCACTGTTGCTGAAAGCTCTTTAACAGTGTGAATAGTTATGATCAGACTGACGTATTTCCTGCTTCGTGCTGGTGTTACTGTTTATAAGTTGTGACTTCGCGTGCATTTTAAACATTCGTACTTTAAAGTTTAGTCATCAAATTACTTCTTACAACTGTAACGGGGCGGCTTGGTCATCAAATTACTTCTTACAACTGTAACGGGGCGGCTTGGTCATCAAATTACTTCTTACAACTGTAACGGGGCGGCTTGGTCATCAAATTACTTCTTACAACTGTAACGGGGCGGCTTGGTCATCAAATTACTTCTTACAACTGTAACGGGGTGGCTTGGTCATCAAATTACTTCTTACAACTGTAACGGGGCGGCTTGGTCATCAAATTACTTCTTACAACTGTAACGGGGTGGCTTGGTCATCAAATTACTTCTTACAACTGTAACGGGGCGGCTTGGTCATCAAATTACTTCTTACAACTGTAACGGGGTGGCTTGGTCATCAAATTACTTCTTACAACTGTAACGGGGCGGCTTGGTCATCAAATTACTTCTTACAACTGTAACGGGGTGGCTTGGTCATCAAATTACTTCTTACAACTGTAACGGGGTGGCTTGGTCATCAAATTACTTCTTACAACTGTAACGGGGTGGCTTGGTCATCAAATTACTTCTTACAACTGTAACGGGGCGGCTTGGTCATCAAATTACTTCTTACAACTGTAACGGGGCGGCTTGGTCATCAAATTACTTCTTACAACTGTAACGGGGCGGCTTGGTCATCAAATTACTTCTTACAACTGTAACGGGGCGGCTTGGTCATCAAATTACTTCTTACAACTGTAACGGGGTGGCTTGGTCATCAAATTACTTCTTACAACTGTAACGGGGCGGCTTGGTCATCAAATTACTTCTTACAACTGTAACGGGGCGGCTTGGTCATCAAATTACTTCTTACAACTGTAACGGGGCGGCTTGGTCATCAAATTACTTCTTACAACTGTAACGGGGTGGCTTGGTCATCAAATTACTTCTTACAACTGTAACGGGGCGGCTTGGTCATCAAATTACTTCTTACAACTGTAACGGGGCGGCTTGGTCATCAAATTACTTCTTACAACTGTAACGGGGTGGCTTGGTCATCACATTACTTCTTACAACTGTAACGGGGTGGCTTGGTCATCAAATTACTTCTTACAACTGTAACGGGGTGGCTTGGTCATCAAATTACTTCTTACAACTGTAACGGGGTGGCTTGGTCATCAAATTACTTCTTACAACTGTAACGGGGCGGCTTGGTCATCAAATTACTTCTTACAACTGTAACGGGGTGGCTTGGTCATCAAATTACTTCTTACAACTGTAACGGGGTGGCTTGGTCATCAAATTACTTCTTACAACTGTAACGGGGCGGCTTGGTCATCAAATTACTTCTTACAACTGTAACGGGGTGGCTTGGTCATCAAATTACTTCTTACAACTGTATCGGGGTGGCTTGGTCATCAAATTACTTCTTACAACTGTAACGGGGCGGCTTGGTCATCAAATTACTTCTTACAACTGTAACGGGGTGGCTTGGTCATCAAATTACTTCTTACAACTGTAACGGGGTGGCTTGGTCATCAAATTACTTCTTACAACTGTAACGGGGCGGCTTGGGTCGAGATTTTTCCAATTAAACTTTTCCGTTAGTTTTACAGAGACAACGAGCATGTGTCTGTAGCGAGTGAGTGTTACGATCACTAGTTGAATGTTTATAACAGTGCTACCAACATACATATCAAGTTTACATTTTTAATTTAAAAAAAAACTAAATGTGCATTTAGTTGGGTTTTTTTTTAAATTAATTTATTTATTTATTTATTTTTGTTCTCAATTCCCCAGGCACGTAGTGGGCTAAGAAGCGACATTGCTTTCCTTAGCTTAGATGGCAGGACTTTTACACTAAGAGCGAGAGGCCCTTTGGACTGCCACAAAAGGCTCCCATACCTTTAAGAGGTACATGACGGCACGTCGTGAAGGCAGCACACAAACACACACACAGTTTGAGATCCTGTGGTAAAGCCTAGCGTAAAGTTGTTGTTTTTTTGTTTTTTTACGTCTTCTTTAAAAATCGTATAAAACATGGCAGCTAGGTTAGTATGACTACGCGTGACTTCTATGACCAAGCAGATTGTAAAAGAAAAACAGTGATACTATTGTGTGTGGAGTTATATTCAATAGCGAAGGCCTCAATAGCCTTCCTTTCGTGACTATTGATCAGTTTAATTATCTCTCCAGCGGTGGTTCCGAAACTTCAAGCGGGTACACAAACTTGGGAATCTTTGCGTTTGCGGATTGTTTATGCTCTTTTGTAGGTGCCAGGGATAAACACTGAGGGGGAGATATAATTTAGAAGAAAAGAAAAAAAAACGATTCAAATAATTTGTAGAAACAAAGAAACAAATTTTACCCTTTTTTTCTATACACAGTTGACACGAATAATGCCATTAGTTAAAACACTGCAACCTAAAGGCACTAGAGAATATAGGAACAAGGAGGAAAAGAGTCATAATAAATATGTATTACTTGGAAATGCACCGGGACTACAAGCTAACGAAGTTTTAGAATATGCATTATTCTGTATGGCAGTGCTTCTCAAACTTTTTAATAGGAGGGACCGGCAGGAATTTTTCCCATTGTACCAGGGACCGGTGCACTATTTTTCCTCCACTGACAGTTTTTTATGTCCTTTTTTAGAACTTCTGCGGAGCGACGGCGGATGGCCCGTGGACCGGCACCGGAAACTTAATGAACACCGATATTCCATAATGTCATTCCTTGCCAAGACCGTTTTGTGCATACCAGTTACCTCAGTTCCATGCGAATGATCGTTCAGTTCGGCTGGTTATATTGTCAATTAGATCCGCTCATCACTTGAACCAAAATAATGTCAACACACTTGTCTTTTAGCGTAGTTGATTAAAAGATGACGTATAAAGGAGACATTTCAGTGCTAGTTAGATTTTCAACAAGAACGTTTAATAAGTGTTACTTATGGCATCATAAATTTAAGTTTATGGCTATAATCGAAACTAACGATTAATTAATCGTTAATTTTTCAAAAGTTAACGATTAAATTTGAATTAATTGTTAACAGTCCTAATTAAGCAATATAATTTGCAATTGTCACGTAAGTAGTTTCTGTCAGTCAGTCCTGACGCTACTAATTTTAGAAAGCAAGGAAAACCAATTTACTGCACCAATGCATCAAAAGGTGTGCAAAGTAAAGATGCGCTGTAAAAAAATATTATATGACGTCATTGCTTTCGCTCATATTTTAATTTCGGAAAAGGGATCAATGTAAAAAAGAGGATTTGATTATGGTTAATTATAAAATCAAAAAACAAAGGGAGCGCCCTAGGCGCCCTACAACCCCTATTATAAAATATTTTGTGTACATTTCAGAAAATTTATTTTAAAAAGTGCATTTTTTATAAAATAAATAGATTTCAGCTGAAAACTTCCGTCATTTTGACGGGTGTACGCTAGTATAAATATATAATGTCTCCGGTTCCGTCAAATCACGAAATTCGGCCATTTTTACAAATTCTTCTCCGGCTCCTACTCCTGCCGGATTACACTTCATAAATGCGGCCGCATCCGGCTCCCGATGGATATCAAAATTTTGAATCCGGTACATCCTTAGTAATCATTCACTTTCGATAGCCTCGACCACACCAAGAAATAGAATGGATTCTAGAAGCCAACGCTCCCGAGCTTATTTAAATCCTTGTCAGAGTGTTTCATAGATCTGAAGAGAAATTCATTTCTAAGTAAATAACAAGTTCACCAATGATACCTCTTGAAGAACATCGTTAAGATTGAAAAGTTTCATTCTCTATGTTTAAAATAAAAGCCAAGAATCTAAGTTTTTTTTTAACGTCGTTCATGTTCATTACTATCGTTTGTTTAATTGTATTCACTTTGAGCGAAATGGATTATTTGGGATCTGCGAGGAAAACATCGAAATGGATTATCTGGGATCTACGATGAAAACATCGAAATGGATTACCTGGGATCTACTATGAAAACATCGAAATGGATTACCTGGGATCTACGATGAAAACATCGAAATGGATTATCTGGGATCTGCGAAAAAAACATCGACATGGATTGTCTTGGATCTGCGAGGAAAACATCGAAATGGATTACCTGGGATCTACGATGAAAACATCGAAATGGATTACCTGGGATCTACGATGAAAACATCGAAATGGATTATCTGGGATCTACGATGAAAACATCGAAATGGATTACCTGGGATCTACGATGAAAACATCGAAATGGGTTCTTAGTCAAGGGGGAATCGAAAATTACGAAATTAAAAATAAAAAAATTTTTAAATTCAAGTTTGCTTGTTTGTTTGTTTGTTGTTGTTGTTTTTTCAAATAGCTTTCGACGAGAGATAGGCTCATCATTCGTACATACTAAAATCGTCTGATTTCCCCCTCACATTTTTTTTTGAGTTGCCAAAATTGCGAGGGTTCTCAAAAATGTCCAACCATGCAGGGGCATATATTCCTCAAAAGCAGAACTTTCAACCTCTTTTTTTTGGGGGGGGTGGGATCATTTAAGATATTGTTCTAACTACCATAATTAGAAATAATAGTATTGTTTATTGTTAAAAATATAATTCTTCCTTTTTTTCAAATATTCCAAAAATGTTTCGGCTCTTTTAAAATATTTTTTTTTAAAGTTAATTAACCCTCGACTTATTTATTTATTTAGTTATAATAGCGATCCCGGCAAATTTTAGTCGTAGCTGAAAATTGAAAATAATAAACTCACAGGATCTTCCTAATACTTTAGCTTATGTAGAAACTCACGATTTCGTGTGACAGAGCAAGATATTCTCAAATTAAACAGGTTTCTTTTAAAAACTCTTTATTATTATATAATAGTTACAAGAGATAATAATAATAAAATGTTTGAAAAAAGCCAATTTAAGTCATTTTCTTATCTTCCTTCCGATGAAAAAATTAGGCCCGTAACGGCATAGATAAATAACGGACAGGGAAAAAAACACAAGTAAACATTTAAAATAGAAATAAAAACTTTGTTGAATACATCGGTACTCAAATATGTATATTTATCAAATACCTCCGTATATAGTTAATGCGTTAGTATTCATTTATTAGGAAAACAATAATATGTATTTATTTGTTCTCATTTATAGTTTTTTTCCGTGAGTGTGAAGTGCAAAATAAAAGTCAGTTTCACAATTGTCCACTTTTCCATCCATTACTGAAATCAGATTCTTAGATTAATGAATATGATCCCTTGAAGGGGTTTTTAATACCTCAAAGCTTTACTAGAATGGCAATCCTTTTTTTTTGGTTTCCAAAGAGCGTATTCAATATATTCATATGCTAACCTTAAAATTTGGAAAAGATAACTTTTCTTACATAGCCTTGAGTTGCGTAGGGTAGAATATATCGATAGGAACGGGCGTGTTTTTCTTGCTAGCGTTCAGTGCTGGATTTATCTATTTGCTACACAAGCTATAGCTTAGGGCCCCCGCCTTCTTGCCCCCCCCCCGGATTTTTTTTTCATTCCTTGCACAAGACTTCAAAAGGGCCCCCATATCTCAAATAGCTTAGGGCCCCGTCAAGTCTAAATCCGGCCCTGCGTGCGTTAATATGTGTTTGCGTTTGAGGTTGTGTGTACGTATACTAATATGGTTCGTGTACCGTAGACAAATATTAACCTTTTTTTTTATTATTTAAAAAAAACGATTATTTAACAGGCTGTTCAGTTTCTGTTGTTCAATTACAAACATCATTTCTACATCCTCGAGCCCTATCGAACCCATGAACTTCCCCATTTATCATCTTACAAACCTCACCACATCTTACATCCTCTCCACTTATCCTGTATCCTCACCACATCCTACATCCTCATCAGCTATCATTCTATATTCTCACCAAATATACGTCAACCTCACCAGTTGATAGACTAAGGTCTCACCAAAAGAAGGCATCCTACACTCTAACCAATGGTGACAAAATTTTCAAACGGAAAGAATGATTCAAGCGTAACTCTCACAAAGTTGGCCGGGTTTTTTTTTCTTTTTCTTTTACTTAAATCACTGGTGGCCTATACAAATTTTAAAACGCACTAGCGATTTATGCATGAGAATTACGATTCTCCCCATCCCCCGCATTTTCTTCTGATTGGCCGTGTGAAAAAAATTATGTGTATTGTTAGCAACTGGCTGTGTCGCAAAATAAATCCCACCCCCACTCTGATTGTCAATCCCCAAGGCTGGTTCTCATGTTCCCTGCCCTCCCTAGCCAAAAGCCTGATTCTGATGTTCGTTCCTACCACTCCATAGGATCAAGCCTGGTTCCAATGTTCCCTGCCCTCCCTAGCCTCAAGCCTGATTCTGATGTTCCCTCCCCTCTCTAGCCCCAAGCCTAATTCTGATGTTCCCTCCCTCCCTATCCCCAAACCTCGCTCTGATGTTCGTTCCCTCCCTAGCTTCAAGCCTGATTCTGATGTTCCCTCCCTCCCTAGCCTCAAGCCTGGTTCTAATGTTCCCTGCCCTCCCTAGCCCCTAGCCCAAAGCCAGGTTATGATGTTCGTTCCTACCGCTCCCTAGCCTCAAGCCTGGTTCTCATGTTCCCAGCCCTCCCTAGTCCTAGGCCTGGTTCCAATGTTCCCTGCCCTCCCTAGCTTCAAGCCTGATTCTGATGTTCCCTGCCCTACCTAGCCTCAAGCCTGATTCTGATGTTCCCTGCCCATCCTAGCCTCAAGCCTGGCTCTCATGTTCCCAGCCCTCCCTAGACCTAGGCCTAGTTCCAATGTTCCCTCCCCTCTCTAGCCCCAAGCCTAATTCTCATGTTCCCTCCCTCCCTAGCCCCAAGCATCGTTCTGATGTTCTTTCCCTCCCTCCCTAGCCTCAAAACTGGTTATGATGTTCCCTCCCTTCCTAGCCTCAAGCCTGGTTCTGATGTTCCCTGCCCTCCCTAGTCTCAAGCCTTGTTCTAATGTTCCCTGCCCTCCCTAGCCTCAAGCCTCGTTCTTATTTTCGTTCCCTCCCCTCCCTTTCTTCAAGCCTGGTTCTCATGTTCCCTGTCCTCTCTAGCCCCAAGCCTAATTCTGATGTTCCCTCCCCTCTCTAGCCCCAAAACTAATTCTTATGTTCCCTCCCCTCTCTACCCCCAAGCCTAATTATGATGTTCTCTCCCCTCTCTAGCCCCAAGCCTAATTCTGATGTTCCCTCCCCTCTCTAGCCCAAAGCATAATTCTGATGTTCCCTCCCCTCTCTAGCCCCAAGCCTAATTCTGATGTTCCCTTTCCTCTCTAGACCCAATCCTAATTCTGATGTTCCCTCCCTCCCTAGCCTCAAGCCTGGTTCTGGTGTAGGGGTAGCTGGGGTAGCTCAATGGGTAGCTGGCATCGAGCACGCGCATAGACATTAACTACCGACCGTTAAGTCCAGAACTGAATCTAAATAGTTAAGACAATTTTACATGTATAAGACAATTTTTAACGAGTGAATTTTTGTTATGTAAATGACATGTGAGAATATTTTTAGTTGTTTTTTTTTGGTTGTATGTTGTTTTGTGGTTGTTGTTGTTGTTGTTGGGGGCCGTCCATGGCGGGGGGAGTAGCGGTGTAAGAAAGTGTGACAGTTTGTTACAGTGGGAAGGGAGGGGTCCGGCCACGTTTGACGTCACGGTGTTTTATATCAAATTTGAATTATTTTGTTAATTAAAAAAATTCTTGCTTGAATGTGTGACGTACTTTAGTGGGGGGGGGCGTGGGGATCCGAGATTTGTGACAGTTTGTGACCGGGGGAGGGGTTAAAATGGTCCAAAAAAAGCATTAAGTACTTTATGGAAGACCCCTTGTTGTTATTGTGGTGGTTGTTGTTGGTCTACAATGACCATGAAAAATTGTCCATTTTCTTTAAACTATTTTTAACCCCCTTAAGGGCATAAGCCAGGAAGGCGGTAGCGAAGAAATTAAATGACCCAGGATGGTTACAATAAAAATAAAAGTGCAAGTTGTCGATATCCTAGTGATGAATTTCAAAATGTCAATATCTGTGCTTTTTCAGAACGTCTTGACGAAGGGTACTTAAACTTTCACTTTACAATGGACTAATTAACCAGCAAAATAAAAATCATTTCCCATTTTTCATGTTTTTTTTTAAATTTAAGTTTCATATGATTTTTGGAACAATTAGATTTTAAATTACTTAAATATGGTCTCACAGGTCAGGGATTCACGCTCATCAAAACATGAAATTTCAAATGACAATATGATAAAATAGATCGCCTGACATTTGAACATAGAAATATTTCAAATTACATGTATGGAAAATAGACCCCTGACATTTGGGAACATAGAGTTACTGTTTTTTACATGATCATTATAAACAGAGTTCCCCTAACATTATAACATTGAATATTCAAAAGACCTGATGCCCACAGAGATCTTCTTGCATTTTCCAATGAAGTTTTAAAATGACATGTTGGCCATGGCATCGGTCTATAGCAGGGGTCTCCAAACTTTTCTGCCGGAAGGCCGCATTAACTGTCAAAAAGCAGTTTGTGGGCCGACTACACACAGTTTTGTGGTAAACTACAGGTAAAAATAGTATATTTTTTTTTGGCGATTAAAAGTTCCCCAGGGGCAGGATGAGAAGGCCTCTCGAGTCGCATCTGGCCCGTGGGCCGTAGTTTGGAGACCCCTGAAAGACAATAAGTCCATTTTCCGTCAGACTAGCTATATAAAACAATGACATCTTTCACCTTTTTCTTTTCTTTTTTTTTAAATAATAATTTATAACGTGAAAACTGAAGGGGATTTCCTTGTCGACTGCAATACTATCCTCAACGCCGGTGAACTGTTGACCTCCGGTGTCGACATAATCTATAGGGCCCCAGGTATCCCATTGAAAGGCGCCGCAAATAGAACACTAGCAGCGAGGCGCCAAGAACCACGAAAGGGTTTAGCCTGCGTGAACGGTGTGAACTTTTTATTTCGGATATTTTTTAATGCAAATTTAAGAAGCTCCATCTCTATAGAAGGAGTATTGACACCAACATTTTTTCTATTTGAACGCACAGTAAATTCTGGCCTATTTGGTATGTCATGCAGTGTGCACGGCTGCGGCATGCGAGGTCGATCGTGTGACACAATGTCGAGCCGTTTATTTTTAAATCCCTTATATTAACTTCACCGCCGTCTCTGTCTCTCTGTCGTGATCTCTGTCTGTCTCTCTGTCTTGGGCGGGCGGAAAAACAAAAGTCAAAAATGACCCAATTCCCGTAAAGCCATCGAGCTGAAATTTGGCACACGGACCTGTGTCACCTAACAATGCATCGTATCAAAATTTCAGATCGATCGAACGTACCGTAATTAAATTAATGCATTTTTAGTTTATCTCTTTACGAGGTATGTAATTCAATTTCACAGTTTGTTATTGGTTTTTTTTTGTCACGTGATAGCTCAGTTCGCGCGTTTACGCGATGTACCGGGGTGCTTTTGTTTACATTTTATGTGTCCCGCTGAGCTCGGTCCAGCGATCGGTGACCAGACTTTCCCCCTCTCCCCCCCCGGGTTTTAAAACAAAGTTGAGTTAAGACAGATTCAGTCTGTAAATGTTTGTCGCGTTTGAAAATAATCAATACTGTTAGTTATGTCTCATATATAAGGGATTTATAGTCAAAAATTTGTTTTTACGGGTTTGTTTTATTTATTTTTGTTTAGCCCAACTAACGTCAAGAACAGATAGGAGACACATTTACAATTTTTTTAACGGGAACAAGTCGCAGGCTTCACACGGTCTCATCTCATTAAATCAACAAAGCGCACTTGCCGCTCGACCTTCGTGCACCAGTGACGGATGTAGGATGTGTAAAACTGTAAAGATTTTGTCTTAAAAGGTTCACTTACTCTCAGGGCCGGCCTTAGGCCACTGCAACCTATGCGGCCGCAGTGGGCGCCGCACTTTAATAGACTCCGCCAATCTTAATTTTCTCTAATTATCATTATTAATTCCTTAAAATCTCTACTCAGACAAGGCCCCGCGCAATCCGTTTCGCATACTAAGCCGCACAGGGCACCGCAATCGCTAAGACCGGCCCTGCTTACTCTACACTCGGCATTAATGTATTATTATTATTAATTACTAGTGTATCACCCGTCAAAAATGACGAAAGTTTTCAACAACAAAAAATACACATCAGATTTTTAAAAATAACGTAATACAGAACTTTGATTTATTTTATTTATTTTTATTTGATTCATTTATTATCATATTGAACAATGTTATGCGGAACGTTCGAAAAGTGTTATTTTCGGTGCAAGCACTATAACATAAAATCGATCGCAGCGCTACCCAACAGCATTACATCCATATCGCAGCGCCACCTAACAGCATTACATTATATAAAAACAACAATACAGACAACTGGAATATGCATATTGATTATTATTACTATTATTACTACTACTATTACTATTATTATTACTAGTCAAAAATGTCAGAGGTTTTCAGCTGAAATCTATTTATTTTGAAAAAATTCACTTTTTTAGGGCGCCTACGGCGCCGACCTTTTTCAAAAGCCCAACTAGCGTGTCCTTATTTGATAAATATGTAATATTAAACTTTCTGAAATACACACAAAGTATTTTATTATAGGACGCCTACGGCGCCCCCTTTTTATAATTAACCATCATCAAATCCTCTTTTTACAAATGTCAGAGGTTTTCAGCTGAAATCTATTTATTTTGAAAAAATGCACTTTTTTAGGGCGCCTACGGCGCCGACTTTTTCAAAAGCCCAACTAGCGTGTCCTTATTTGATAAATCTGTAATATTAAACTTTCTGAAATACACACAAAGTATTTTATTATAGGACGCCTACGGCGCCTCCTTTTTATAATTAACCATCATCAAATCCTCTTTTTACATTGTTCCCTTTTCCCAAATTAAAATATGAGCTAAAACAATGACATCATATAATA
>CALYLW010000913.1:0-25000 GCA_944989445.1 Ampullaceana balthica
TGAGATCTCTTGGCTCTATTTTTTGGTCAATTGGGTGTCTTGGTAGGCAGTGGGGGTGGCGATGAGTGCGGTTGAAAGACCTCGTAGTGGCCCGGGTTTTTCGCTTGGTTCGGTGTATTCTGGTTAGATCGTCTTGTGGCGGGGGTCTGCTTTGGTGGCGAAGTTTTTCGTGTAAGCAGCGTCCTGAGAGGCCTCAAGTAGTGTTGAGGTTAGGGATGACGACCAGTATAAACGGAGTTTGGTCCCGTGTTCGGGCGCCCTGTTTGGCTCGCTTTATCGTCCGCGCGTTGTGCGGAATCTTGCTGGATTCTCACTTGGTAGCCGGCACGTGAGTTTACGTAGGATGTTAGTTTTCGGTGTGATCATAGCGCAATAGCTATTGCAGGATCTGGTCACTTTTGCTCATGGGCATCGACTGTATGTCGTGGCGTCTTCGGTTGTTGTCGTTCCTGCGGCGCTGAAGTGGGCGTGCGGTGCTCTTCTGTTTGGAAGTGTTGTTGTTGTGGGTGGTTGGCATGGTGCGGGTAGGCCGTTCGATGAATTGAGGTTATTGTTGTGGTTTCTGATTGTTTGGTTTATGGGTGTTGTATGTTATTGATTACATGTGTTTTCAGAGGGGGAGTAAATCGGCGGCCGTGTATGGTAGATGGGGGTCAGTGTGGCGGCCAATGCTCGAGCGTTTACGAGAAGGAGTTTTGACGGGTCCTGACTGGAGGCTCTGCAGCGATGTTTTTTTGGTCGGATTATATCGACGGGTTGATTACTATAATACAAAAGGGAGGTACAGGAGGATTGTTAGTGATTACTAGGTGTGCCGCGTGGAGAAGATTCTGGTGATGCGTAGGATGGAGGCGTGAATGAGATAGGGAGTGTATGAGTAGCGGTTTATGGCGTCGTGAGTAAAATTGGACTATGATTGGGTTTGGTCGGCCGCAGTATCACCTACTAACGCGTAGTATGGTGTTTCTATCTCAGGTGATGGGTGAGGATGGTTGGTTAAGAGCCAGCCTGATCCTGGCCGAAGGATTGATACGAGCGTGATTTTTGATGTTGTTCACGGTTGGGAGTATTGTATGAATGTGAAGTTACTTGCTGTATGACTTGGGTGGTTGGAAGTATGGTACAAGTAAGTCTGGTTGGTGTGGTATGGTTTGAGTGATTCGTGTGATCTTATTATTTGTGACAGGGCGTGATATGGGCTCGATATTGGTGACCTCGGAATGAATTTTGAAGCAGAGGGCTTTGTGGCGTGCGGCTGTTGTTGAGTGAAATGTTGGTTCTGGATGGGTGTACGTAATTAACCGTGTGAGGAAATGGATCGGGACGGATGTGTGATACGGGTTCAGATTAGGCTCCTGGGAGATTTGGGCGTTATTTTGGAGCCGTTCGGAGTGTGGTGTCGCGGGACGAGGTGTTTTCTTGTTGCTTGTGGTCGTCCGCTGAGAAGTGTATGATTTTGATAGCCGTTTTCTTGTCGTGGGTTTTGGGATTCTCGGTTGTACATGTAGTGAGGTACAGAGTTTGTTCTTTGGGGAGTTCGGTAATTACTCATATGTCTATAACGTACCACCGGCTGCCGTATAAAGGGGCTTTAGGCGTTCTCGAAAGTTGCTAGTGAGTGGTGAGGACTGGGTATGTTCTGCCCGGATTGGCAAAGCTGCTGCAGCTGATTTGCGTCACGTAAGGTGGAGTTTCGTCTAGCTGGGTTGTCTCGTGAATTTCTGTAGATCAATGGTACGGCGATAGGGAGGATTCTTTGAGGTTAGGAATTGGACTGGATAGGCTTTACGTTATATCTGGTGTATTTATGGTTTTGACTGAGATGTGATGTATTTGCGATTGTTGTGTGAGCTGCGTCCTTCGTGATCTGGCGTTCTTTCCGTGTTGTAAGGGCGGTGGCTCGCCGGTGTTTTTAGTATACTTTATGCGGGTTTTGCACCTTTCCTTTGCCCCCGGGGTGTGTTCTCGAGTTCGGCTTTTGGAGTGGTGCATCCTTGTTCGCGTCCATCGCGATTCGTTTAGTGGGATTGCTAGTCGCTTTGGCTGGTTGTGAACGTGCCAGAGATTGTCGGGGGTGTGGTGCTTGGAGGTCGGGCGTCGCGGGACGATAGTCGCTTGCCAGAATGGATTATTTTGTCTGATGAGTGAGGCTTATTACCGTTAGTACCGGAGCGTTGTTCCTCTACCGTGAGGCTCCATGTTTGAGGTGCGAGTTACTTGTGGGTTCTTAAGGAGTACGCGCAGAATTTTGATTCCATGAGATGTCGTCCTATGTTGGACGATGAATTGCGGTGGAATGGCTTGGATTGAGGGTCGTGTTTTCTACTTGCCCCGTCTGTTACGCTCATCTGTGTCGGTATAGCATTGATACGGCGAATATGCTGGGATAGCTTCGCGGAAAGCCAGCTCTATCCCTTTGGATGTAGGTTTTGAGACGGATTTGTCATTGGTAGATGGAGAGGTTGTGGTTTTTGAGGGGAGTGACGATATTATTACGGTGTGTTGCTGCGGGGTTCTCTGGTTTCGCTATTCCGTGGTTTTGTTACCGCATGAGCTCTGGGTATTGCCTCCGCGATGTGGCCCCCGGTGTGTATGGCGCGTGTCCCGGTTGTCGGGTCCGCGTTTTGATCGCGTGGGCGCTTGGGGTGGGTCTTAGTACTCCTCATTTTTTTGTACGTTGCCTGGACATATTCAGTTGGTAGGACGGTATGCTGAGATCGGTAGTATGCGGTGTTGACTCTAGGCACGTCTCATTGTGGAATGCATCGGGGAACTCTGTTTTTTGTAAGAGGAGAAGTGTTGCTTAAGTCGGTGTGGGGGTTGGGTGTGTTACCGTCTTGAAACGAGGCAGCTATGAGGTGGTTAGCATAATGTGAAACGTGGTTTGTCTTAGGGTTAGCCTGGTCTGTCCCATGGCTAGAGGATAGTGCTATATCGAGTGTGACTGCCTTAGGTTTTTTTTTGGAGAGAGAGGAGTAGGCAGAGAGACAGAGCCCTTAACCTCAACCACTGGCTGGCATGGGTTAAGACGTTTTCTTGGGCTTCTGGTTGTTGTTCGGCGGATTCTGTGGTTGGTGGATCCGGGTCGGGATGTAGGGATGCGAGAGAGAGCATAGGAACACTCTGGTAGTGATGGCGGCTTCATAGTGCTATTGTCTTATGGCCTGAGGTTTAGCTTGCCGGTTTTTGTTCGTGTTTTTGCCCTGCGCTTTCTCGCGTGGCGTGATGTGTGTTTCAGACAGAATGCATGCGTTTGTGTGTCGGTTACGTCTGACTGTGGGGACGTTTATGAGCTCAAGGTATATCGGTGGACGGGGATTATCCGTGATGGTTTAGCGACTGGACTCTCGTTCTGCTCATGTCTTTGGATCTAGTACAGCCGATCGGTAGAGATCCGTAACGGCGTCTGGAGTGGTTACTGTTCGGATTGGGAGGCGTCCGTCTATTGCTTGGTTTCTATGCTTATTGGGGCGGATTAGACGTGTGATGAAGGCGAGGAGCACTAGTGAGTGTTGGGCCGTTGGGCGTGTTCACTGTCAGTTGGTTCATTTTGCTCACGTAGTATGCTCTGGGACTCCTGGGATTTTAATCTGAATGGGGGTTCGGTTAGTTGCGGTGGCTACATGAGGCGGATGTAGTGGATCCTTTGAACAGGCGGATTAGAGCGCGATAGATGTTCGGAGAGGAGGTCTTCTGCGGATTACTGACTGAGCGTCCGCCCGCGCTTGTCTAATGGATGCGTTGCGTTCGCTGAGTGATGTGTGGTCTAGTTTCTGGGAGCGGTAGTTGAGTAGAGAGTCGGATTGGATTGATTTGTTTTGGTTCTTGTTTAGTAGGTTCTAATGAAAGCTTAGCGTTTGGTGCAGTCTTATACGACGGTGATGCTAAACCGGATTTGGGTGGCAAATTGAAGGATGAGTCATGGGAAGAAGTGTCTTTTCCCGACGGTAAGTGGATTGTTCGGCGATGCTTTTTGGAAGTCCGAAGTCCCCATTCTTGTTGACGCCTTTTATTTGTAGTTGTGCTTGGTGGCCTGGAGCTGCTTGAGGCTCTCACTCTAACGTGACCTATTTTTTAATTCTTGGGTGAACGGTGCGCTGCGCAGGTTCGCGACTTAATTGGAGTCGTGTTGGATTTCTGTCGAATTACGCTGGCTTGTTTTGTTAAATGTCCGGAGGAGTTGGTTGTCACTGAAGGTATGGTCCTCTCCGGCATAGCCTGTGGTATGACGACCCGCTGTATTAAGTATATTCATGTTGGATTGTAGGGGATGCGCTGGCGCTGGTGTAGTCGAGATAAGTCCCGTGATTTGGGGCTCGTTCTATGTTTTTGCCTTTTACAGTGTTTTTTTATTCTAGGGCTGGGGAGGCTTCGCGTCCGTGACTGTTAGGGTCTTGGAGAGAGAATTATGCCGGTGGGTCTCCTTTGAGTGATCGTTTTCGGTGCGCCCATAGGATTGCTTAGACGTGCCCCCCCCCCCCCCCCCCCCCCCCCCCCCCCCCCGAGTTAAACTGTTGGTGCTGCCAGGAGTGGCTCAGGCGCGGCAGGATCCTTACCTCGCTGGACTGCTGGTGGTTCCGCTGCGCTGGATGAATCTGTATGGATTTTGGTGGTAGGAGGAGTATTGCCCTTTTGTGTTAGTTTTGGGGTCATTAGGCATCGCCTACTACGGGCCGTGTAGTTTGCTATTCTGAGCGTTGGTGCGGTTTTACGGTTTCTTTGGTGTGGTGGATTGAAGATGGACGGGATGTGAGGCTAAGCGGTAGGAATCGTGCGTTCCCCTGAGTCGATTGTCCTCGAATGTTTCCCGTCGTGGTTTTTTGTCTCGTTTCGTGGTTCTTGTAGTTTGCACGAATATCGGAGTTGATCGGCCCGTGCCAGCTCGTCTTGGGGTTGTTGCATTGGGCTTAGTTGGTGTGCCCCCCATCGTGTAGGACGGCTTTGTTTTGCGTTGTTAATTGCATTGGTACTGGTGCGCGATGGATCGCGGAGCCTATCTTTTTCGCGGTGTTTTCCTAGTCATTGCTATTCTTTGGTGGTCGGTGTGTTGGTCATTGACCTTCATGGGCTTTTAGGTCGATTGGGGTCGCATATTGAAGGTATCTTTGTGGGTGATGGGGGGGTTGCGGAGCTGGGGGGGTCATTCGACTTATTCGTGTGTTGTTTCAGGGGGTTCTGGTGCTGAGGGGTAACGTTGGGTTCGATAGGGGATCGGATGGTGTGCTGTAGGGTACCTGAGTTGAATTGTATTGCTGCGTGCTTGGGGGATGAATTTACGCCTGTTGGGATGCTGTGTTAGCTGTTGCAGCGTAGGGCATGCCGGCTGTATAGAATTCTGTATCTTTGTTCATGTGGTGATTTGGAATTAATTGGCCGTAGTTGCCGCTGGGTGATCTTGTTTTCAAAAAAAGGTTCTTCGAGTAGCTGGGCGGGCTTAGTGTGCGGGGTTGACCGCGTTGTGGTGGTAAAGTGATATTTGATCCCCGTTAAGGGACTCCTATTCTTCTAGTGGTTTTGTAATGGGGGTAGGACAGATCGCTTCGGTTCGGGGGTATCTGGTATTTAGGGGCACCTTCTATCTTGGTATCCTTCGTGCCTGGGAGTTATTAATAAGAAGTGGTGCTGGAACTTGTTGGCTTGGAACTGGATCTTCCTTCCGTGGGAGACGGTTTAGTGAATCGCGTTGCGTATTTCGATCAGGACTTGATTTTATCGGGGGTTCTTCGATTCCATCGGTGTGTGGTGTTATCGTTAGGATCAGTCGTTGTCGTGTGTAAATTTAAGTGCTCGTCTGATGAGTGAGTCTTGTTGCGATGTCTTGTGGGTTGCTGTGATCTCCGGCTCTTCGTTAATGATTTGATATTGCCTGGGTTGTTGTCTACTATGGTGTTGCTGAACTGGTGCTTTTTGAGGGCAGATCGAGGTAGCTGTAGCGCTATCCTGTAATTTTGATGGGTTGGTTATTATGTCTTCCCAGCCTGAGGGTGAACCATGAAGGAAGGCTACGGAAGCAGTGTGGCTTTGCGCGGTTGCGGTCTTGTAGAATGGGCCTTGTCTAGTGCGATTGTTGGCGTTTGTGACGTTGGCTGGTCGGTTGTTGCAGAAGGTTGCGCGAGCGCGACGTTCCTTTGTGTATCTTTTTGCCGGCATGTCTGCGGTTTCGGTGGTGGTCGTACTTCGTCAGATCATGGAAGTTTTGGAACGAACTTCAGCTTTTTCCCCGGTGTGAGTTGTAGGAAGTCGAGTTTTGGGACAGGCGTCCTGGTTGGTTCTGGGCGTTTTGTTAGGTGGGGTACTGGTTGGGGTATCGGGGCCTCAAGAGTTGTATTGTGGTTGTTTTCTTGATCGTGTGTGAGGGCACTAGGTGATCCTTGGGGCTGGTGTTTGATTGGGATCTGGTGTGGTATTTCCTCGGCAAGACGCGTAAGGGATTTGGCGGTGGGTGAGGGGCCTTAGCCCCGTTGATTTAAGTCTTTAGGGTGGTGTGACGTCTTCGAGTTTTTTTGATACGGGTGCGATGACGACCAGTTGGGCTATTTTGGCTTGATTGCTGGGGGCGGTTTACTTCGTGCCGACTGTTCGGGATGTTTCCTGGTGGGTGGTCGTCCTTGCGTTTGTGGGATTGCCGTAGTGATAGGTCTGTTGCGCGTTTTGTGGGAGTTTTCGCTTGGGTGTCTTAGGAGGTGTTCCCTAGATCGATCTTCCTGGGGTATTAATACCGTGTCAGTTTATGTTCGAATCGTGGTTGTGGTGAGCCGCCGGTGGTTCGTTGGCGTGGGGTTGTTGACGGAGGCGGATGGTTCGCGTGGGTTTTGCCCTGGTGCGGCGGTACTGGTTGTTTTACCCACTATGGTTGTGCTTAAGGATAGGGATACTGATGGGGATTGTTGCGTTAGGAGATATGTGTTTTTATGGCTGGGTGTGACGCACCGGTGTCGATGGCAGCGTTGGATTGCGGATGGTAGGCGAGTGATGTGTGGGGTATTATTTTTCTTGTGTAGTTGGGGGCGTCTCGATGCCGGGTTTGCATTTATATGTTAAGTATTTCAGGGTGGTTGAAGGTCTAAGTTATAGATATAGCATGTATAGAGTTTGTTTGTGTAGTGTCGTATGTTCGATTGGTTCTTCGATCGGGGACCATTCTATGGGGCTGCTGGGCGGGTTATTGCTTTTTGGTTTGACGGAGGCGCGGTGTTGATTGCGATTTTTGCGTGCGTGGGTTGGGGAGAGCTGTGATTTGGTTCATACTGGGCGTGTTGCGCCTCATTTGATTGTGTCGGTTATAGTTTTCGGTCGGTAGGTTAGATCACGAATCAGCTGCGATAAAGTCGCTCTATCGTTAGGTTGCGGGCACCTGTGAGTAGGGGCTATCAGCGGGGGGAGCGCGATCACTGCTGAAGTCTGAAGGGGGAACTAGCCGGTTTGGATTCCTGAATGCTACATCCCTTATCGACCTAGGTGGTCTCCGTTCTGCAGGCAAGTGGGCCGGATCCGATTGGAATTGAGGCCGACTTAGCTGGGTTTATTTTTACCGCCCCGCATGTTGTATGCGATATTGAGAGGGGCCGTATGCCGCTGAGACGCCTACTGGTCTGGTGCTGAGTTTCGGTAGGATGATTTGGGTTTAGCGATTTGCCCTCTTTGGAGTTACGCTGAGTTTGGAATTAGCGTGTTTCGTCGGGTGTATTTTACTATCGCATTCTTCGCAAAGGGGGTGTTGGTGGGGCCCGTGAATTTGTTAAGGGTATTATTTACCTGGGGGGCCGTTGGCGTGGTGGTTTTCGGTCGAGTCTGCGGTATCTCTGTTTTCTTTGTCTTTTGGCTGTCTGCTACGATGCGGGTATTTTTTCGTTGTTTACCGTATTTCTGTTTTGCCCCTCGGAGATCTTTTCTATCGATTTCGGCCGGGTCTCACAGAGTTCCGTTGGGGATGGTTCATTAGGTTCTCGGTATGGGGGGTTCCTAGGGTTCGATCCTTTTACGTGAAGGATATGTTGGTGCGAACGGAGATTTGCTAGGTTTGTGTTTGGTTTGGCGCTTGCGTCTGGGGGCGTGCAACAAGTGTTGTCGCTGCGAGAGGTATCGGTGTCTGGCATATACGCTTTGGTCCTGACCAGGGCGGGTATTGTTTGAGTTCTAGATTCTGCCGCGCTATGTGATAGACT
This sequence comes from Ampullaceana balthica, assembly GCA_944989445.1. Lineage (NCBI taxonomy): Eukaryota > Metazoa > Mollusca > Gastropoda > Lymnaeidae > Ampullaceana > Ampullaceana balthica. Next base: position 8,166 of record CALYLW010000913.1, read on the forward strand.
TTGAGGATCCGCGTTCGAATTATACCAAATCCAACGTATAAGGTGTGAATTGCTTTTTCTCTTTCATGCTAGGTGCCGGCTGGGTTGCGGCTGTGGGATGTTACGTGCTGAGTATGTTTCGAGGGCATGCTGGTTTTTGTTTACAGCCATGCGAGGGTGGGGTAGATACGTTCAGTGAGTCACTTTCTTAGGTTTTTCATGTTCGGGTGTGTTGTGGCACTTAGTTGCGCTGTCTGGCGCTCGTCTGGGTCTTCGATGCAGTGCCGGGCTCTGCGAGATATGGAATGCTGATTGTGCCATCTAGCGGTTTCAACGTGTATGTTCCCTTGTGCTGTATCGGTTAGTCAAGCTAGTGATTCCTGTTTGTTTATTGCGTATGTCACCTTTTGCTGTAGGGCGTCGTCATTGGAGTGCTTTGCCTGTCTTGAGTAATGTTTCACCGTGCAGGGCTTGGAGGTGGGGTGCTTTCATCGTCGGGGCTTTGAGTAGGTGGCTTGAGCTGATCTTTCCCTGTAATTGACTAATTAAGTATGTGGTCCGTGCTATTTATGGTTGGCTTAGTGTCCGTGACCGCGGTTCTTGGTGAGGAAGGGCGGTTCTACCCGGCACTTGGGTCTGGTTTGAAGTCTGGAAGAGGAGTCATGCGAAGGCGCTCGTAGTATAATCGAGCCGCAGTGGCGGGTTTGGGGACTGGGTGTGGGTTTGGAGTCAGAGCTATCTCGAGGGGGGGAGTCCAGCGTGGGCCGGGTGTTTTGGTGTTGTGTGGGATTTGTTGGCCTTGTGCGTCGGGCGAGTATTAGCGATTGTTTTTGTGTAGTAGCCGCTGCCGACCGTCACCGCATTGCTGTTTTTTTGGGTGGTGTGAGTTCGAGGGGGGGAAGGTGGTTGGGCTTGGCTCGAACTCGCTTGGAGCTCATGGCGTATCGGTTTGGGCTCTGAGGGGCAGTTCTACAGATTGGGAGGTCGACTAGGTGGGGTATGGGTTTGTAGCGGCGCTCAAGAAGCGATAGAATCTTCACTTTGAGGGTATTTGGCCGAGGTGCTGATTGGGGAATGCGGTTTGGGTTCGGTTTGGGTCTGGTTCTGGCGGGCCTTCCGTCTTTATCGAAGCACAATCGTCGGGTCCGTGGGAACTGTCTTCTCATCGTTGTGGCTTGTTTCTGTGCTGCTTAGAGTTATATGTGATCGTGGGGGGAGCGTGGGAGCTGCTGGGTTGCATGAGTTGTAGCGTCTTGGTTTGGGGTGTGCGTTTCTGAGCTGAGCTCTCCAGGTATAAAGGCCTGCTGATGGCCTATATGTACGCCGACTGTGTATCTGGGTTACCAGTGCGGTGTGGAGTGCGTGTCCTTAGTAGGTCATTGACCTTCTGGGCTGGTATGTCGGCTTGGTGAGGTTATGTCGACTGCTTTGTTGGTCGTATTTTGGGAGGCGATCTTTCGGTGCGGGCGTTGTTCATGTTGGCTGCTGGTGTCGGACTGCGTTTGGGGGGCTTGGGGAGTAGTGAGATAGGTTAGTGGGAGGTTGGACTCGAGCTGACTTTTGATCGGGGTGATTTGTCAGTTGACACACGGAGTGAGTATTCGAGGTTTGTCTACTGAGGGACTTGTCGGTGCTAGTTGTGGTGGAGAGTAGGCTGTGTGCGTTGCCGCCGGATTATTGTTCGCGTGGTGATGAATACCGTTGGGTTTTTTGTGAAGTGGAGCACCACGCTGTGTAAGCGGTGTTGAGGGGTGGTATGACTTTTGGTGACGCTACTGTTCGGTATTAAGGTACGGTGTGTTCGCCGTGTTGGGCCGCGGATTGTTTTTGGTTGTTTTTTAGTCCCTGGAATTGAGGTGGCAGGGGATTATATGACGAGTCGCAGGGGGTCGAATATTTGATTGGTGTCGCGGTGCGGGTGGGCGTAGATGAGGAGGTGCGTGGAGGAGTGGTTGTTTTTTTATGCGGTGTTGTGACGAGCTGTTAGTCTGTTGGAGTGGTGGTGACGGCCTGTGTGGCTGGGTGGTTATTAACGGCAGTAGACGGGCATACGTGCCTTTTACTGTTTTGGTTGCGTATTGTCGCCTCAGTGACTGGAATGCCTCGGTTGCGGATGGGGTGGTTCCCTTAGATTCTTTCGGTCGTCTGTTGGTCTTTGCTGGGGAGTTGAGTACGATTCAGTTTGTATTGCGGCCCGTCCTCTATCTTGTGTACGCCGGTGGTCAGTTGGTTATCTTCTATTAGGATTCGATGTGGGAACCCTTTATCGTTCCGTCCCGGTTGGATCTACTGTAGGTTAGTTGCTGGCGCGCAAGGTAGCGTTCAATGATTCTTTCCTTGTCGTTGATACGCTGGTCGATGTATGTGTGGTTTGCGTTTCGTATCGGGTGGTTATGCTATAACGTGGGGGGTCAATGATCTACTTCGGCCTCCGAGCGTAGTATAGCTCCGGTTATTTGGGGATATCGACAGTGTTTTGATTAGGGGCTGCAGTCGTTGTTGTTCGCGTGCGGGCTCCGGTTATTCTGTTGCCTCCCACTCGGGATCGGTTTTGGTTTGAGACCTTTCCTAGTTCCTGGATTTTGACTAAATACGGAACTGGCAAGTTATTTGCGTCGATATGTCCTGCGCGTTCGAAGGCACGGAAGTGATAGTCTGTATGCTCTGGACTCGTGGTGACGATTGGTATATGTGCATAGGTGTATAGGAGTGCACTTGGTAGACTTCACGGGGGTTGTGAGGCTATTACGCTCCGGTATATGTGGCTTTGGTAGGTATATTTGATCTTGGTCCAGTCGATTCATGCCGGCTGATTTAACTGCAGGTTTCGCATTGTTTGGGGCGGCGCGAGAGTTCGGGTAAGGTATCTTATCCCCTCGGATATCTTTCAGCTGGTAGGTAGTGTGCGGAGAGTTGTCGAGTTATGCTTCGTGTCAGGGTCTTCAGTCCCAGCTCTGTCGCTCCATCACCAAGGATTTCGGGTTTGGGATGGCCCTTGTTGCCAGGAGCGGTAGAGTTTTACTTTGTAAACGGGGACTGACGGAGTTCGTTTGGTCGACCGTCGGTTGGAGGGTGTACCACGGGCAGAGTCGCCCTATCGACTTGGGCTCGGCTAGGACGCGTGGCAGGAAGTCCTGTGAGGAGATAGGATATAGGATGGGGCAGGGATACTTTGCCGCGATGCATGGCCTGTCTATAACAGTAGGGTTTCCTGCCTGGTTTGCTTGAGTGGAGCTCGCTGGAGGCGAGCCTTCTTCTTTTTGCCGGGTGGGAGTCGCTGCGAGCTGTGGTTGCAGGGGTCGCTGTCGTTGGTTTGGCCTGGCCCGGATGTTTGGTTCCCATTCCACATGGCAGCTGTGTTTCAACCCGATTCCGACGAGTTTGGAGAATCATTACAGCGCTCTATGGTGGAGGATGCTATGTACTAGGTTGACTGAGGATTGGCGAGGTATTATGAAATTTATGGCTTTAATTTTCGTTGGCGTCTTTGTTCGGGGTTACTTTCCTGGCTTTTTTATGGAAAGCTCCGCGTGTGGCCCCCTTGTGCCTTTAGGTATGAGTGCTTAATTTGGTCATGGGGCGGTGTTAAGCCACGTCGCGGCATTGCAGGTATGGGTTTTTGCGGGAGCGTTTCCTTCGGAGTGATCGTCTGGTGGGTTACCGCAGGTGTTTTGTCTTGGGTTGGGTCAAGTTCGATTTAGGGGGCTGACGGCGAGTGTTTGTGAGTTAGGTTAAGGGTAATTAGGTTGTTGGTCGGTGACTTGCGAGTTGCACTGCTTGTTCTGTTTGTTCCAGGAGCTTGGTAAGACATGGTTGGTATGTATCTGGCATGGCGATGGGGTCCGGCAGCGTTGGCGAGGGGTAGCTGTTCTTTGGGGTGTGTCTTCTAATGTAGAGCGTATGCCTTTTAGAGGTTCTCGGCTTTAATGTGCTTGGGTGGACGCATGATTGGTGAGTGCGTGTAGGTGATAGTTGATCCTTGAGAGTTGTTTAAGGCTAATAGTGAGTCGGGATGATTTGTCACCTGTTTTGGTTGCCTGTGCGAGTGGGTTTGCGGGCGGCTTTTAGCATCTCGCTTGTAGTCTGTCGTGGTGCTGACGGTTTTCGGTGTAGTGTCTGGGGACGGGGGTTCAGTGGGGCAGTTGCAGGGGGGACGAGGAGCCTGCGTTTTGTTTAATGTTTGTAATAATAGCTTGGGCGTTGGGAGTCGGCGAGCCCTGCTGTGAAGGGATTGGGTTGAGGTTGGTTATCTCTGGGGGGAGAGGCTCTCGTTTGGGGTAGGGTGGGCTTGAGGTTTTCTGGGTGGTCCTTCGCTTGCTTGGTTTGAGGTTCTGGTGTAGGATTAGGTTTGGTTATTTTGTTCGTCTTATAGATATGTTGAGTGTCGTGATGGGCGCGGTAGTTTGTATTTAGATGGGACGTTGGCCCGTGCAGGGGTTGTCTCTTGTGTAAATTGTGTGGGCGTTTTTCTTCTCCCCCTGGCTTTGTTTTTATCGCGGTGGATACCGTGCCGAATGCGTCGATGTCGCTTCTGGTACGTTTGGAGATCTTTTCTCATCTGCTGGTGATGCAATATGGATTCGGATTGTTTCGTTGTGAACGGAGTTTGGTGCTCGGGATTGTTTGCTAATTGGTGGTTGGGGTGGTCTGAAAGCTCGGGTCCATTGTAGCGCGGGCTACCGTTTTATTGAGAGGGCGTGCGAGATCTCCCTCCGCACCGTGCGCGGACAGGTGTTGTGCGCTTTTGAAGATCGGCCCGTTGTGATTATTGACGCTGAGCTAGGACTTCGTTAATCGGTCTTGTCGGTAGTTCTGCGTTTGCGCGGAGGGTTCACTTGGTTGAGGGTTTCGTGCTTCTCGGGATACGTTAGGGTTTATAAGCACGCTGCTGGCCCCAGGGCACGGGCTCGACATGGCAATCGGCCGTGCATTAGGGTTCGGTGAGTCTTAGTGTATCCGCGGTGATATGCTGGGTCGATTTAACGCCGTTGGTGTTTCTGCACATTGGCGGAGGAGCAGATCGCAGTCGAGAGGACCCTTGACAAGTGTTTTTGGGTCTCCGAAAGGACTGATGTTGCCATGTATAGGTGATTGTGACGTGATTACCAAGTTCGAGTGGTGACGGGACTTTGAGTCTCCTTGCTGAGAACTCTTCTGTTCTTGTGGCTTGAGTGCCTGCTCGTCTGCCGTTCTTTGGTTTTGAGGTACGAGATATTGCTGTGTTTGAGGTTTATTTGCGAGGTGACTTGGATTTTTGTAGTCGGGTTGGTCATATCTTCGTTGGTATGTGAGTTTTCCGTGGTCTCTCGCTGGTGGGTGCACCGAACGAGAGTCATGGTACTTTTGTCATTTTCCAGGCGAGATGTAGTCTCATTCGGTTGGCTGGCTCTTGCGATGCACGCATTTGTCTGCGAGGTCTGCGTTTACCATGAGGGGGAGGGGTCGATGGGTCTTTATGTCTTACACTATTGATCTCTGGGCGGCTGAGCTGGTGTTTGATAGGCGGATTCGGTGTTTGCGGTCGTTTTTTCTGAGCTGATAGGTGCTGTTGAGAGCAATTCGCTTTTCAGGATAGCGATAGGATGGTAAGCTCGTGCGGCGTTTTGTTCTAGTACGGGAAAGTTTTTGGTGTGCGCGTTGGTTTGATGGATTGCCGTGAATCGGTTGAGCTCATGGTTTATTAGGATCTATTGCTAGCCTTAAGATGTTCCGGCGTCGAAGTCGTGTTGCGGATTTTGGCCTTGTGTGGTTGGGTTGATTTGATCGATTTCTCGTTATTGGTTGGCTATTTACTAAGCTGTGGGGGTCATGGTGTTGAAGTCTTGTGGATTATTAGGTTTTATCGTAGTTAAGCTGGTCTCGGGAGTCTGTCGAGTAGTTGGTGTGTCGTGGGTATGGACGGGTCCGCCTGACGGTTGTCATTCTGGATGAGAGGGGATGTTCTCTGGCTTTGGGGATCGTAGGGCGTTTGTGGCGTAGCGCGGCTTTTGAGAGCGGGGACAGATTCGATGGTACTTTATTCTTTCGCTGTAAGTGGTGGTTGCCAAGAAACCCCGACCTTCGGTAGCCGCCTTTGGATGGTTGATTTGGGGGGGCATTAGGTGCTGGAGGCAGAATCTGTGGATTAAGTTCGTACGTGCGCTACTTTCAGTTGTGTGGAGTGCAGTGGCCGTTCGGTACGAATTGTGTGGTCCGATGTTTCTCGCGGCGTTGTAAGTGGGCTAGAGCGCGGTCCAGCATGCGATTTATGGTGATGGATCTTAGTTGAGATTATCTAAATCATTTGAGGTGACAAATGTTCAAAAACGAGACCTACGGTTGTAGCTCCTCCTATGTGGGGTTGCAAATTGGTCTAGTTGTGTGGATCGCTAGGGCGTGGAAATTTTGACCTCCAAACCGGGGGTGCGCCGCCGTTAAAGAATGGTCTGTCTGTATGTAACGTCGCTGGCTAGCTGCGACGTATGAGAGACCCACTTCGTACCCGTAGTCTCTTAAAGCAGGTTTATAGAGTAGTACCTGTACAAACTGGTCGTTAGTTTTATGGCGGTGTTAGCTCCGTTTCGTGTGCGTATAGGTTGTCTGAGCCCCGTACTCTTTTCGCCGAGCTTTGTTTTGTTGGCTGGATGCTTTTTTTTTGGCACCGGTCGTCTGTGGTTTTCGGCGTTCGGGATTCTTTTTGCATATGGGTTTAGCTTCAAGCCCTGCTCCATATCATCCTTTGGGGTGCTTTGTTTCTAGGTTGTCTTGCTTATTCACGGCGACTTTTTATCGGGCACGTTGACCGGCGACAGAAGGATTGGGTTGTACTGTGGGTACTTTATTAATCTGATGGCACCGGCGTGCGCGGTCGATGTTGGGTCGTTGGTGTCTATGGTTGTTTCCGTCGACGATTGTGGTGAGATGGATTGGTGGTAGTGGACAGTGCATAGCTTGGTGTTTCGACTTCTTGTTCGGGTTGTGTGTGCGGTCGTCACGAGTTCAATGCCAACGCTAGAAGATTGTTGAACACCTGCGTTTCGGGTGATATATCCATATCGACTTAAGACGATTTATTGGAAGAGATCCGCGAGGGTGGCGTCGTTCATGTTCCTCAGGGTTGACGGTATCGACAAGAGACACTAGAGCGGCTCGTAGGGTTAGTTTCAGGTTGTTGTTCTCAATCAGCTCACGGTGCGCTCCGGAAAATGTGTGAGTAAGCTCAGGTTCTTCGTTGGGGGGTTGATTCTCCGGGAACGATAAGGATGAGAACGTCGCTGTTCGATGTACTTACTATAAGATTTGAGCTTGCTCATGTATCGTAATTTGGCCGGTGTCCTGGACGAGATTTGTTGATACTCTTCTTTCTTGTAGTCTCTAAATTGCTTTGGGGCCACACCAAGATGTGTGGGTTGGTATACTCGTCGTTTGTTTTGGGTGGTGAGCGGTAGAATCTAGTATGACAGATTGTTTTATAACGTAGCGCTTACAGGTCAGCATCTTGGCTGTGCGTGTTCACATCCAGTCTTGACTTGTCGCCCATCCCAAAAGGATAGCTCTTCGTACGACGAGGGATTGGTCAGGGTGGTTTGTGGTTATATTCTGAGATGCCGTTGATGCAGCTCGGGTGGAGTTCCGTTTTCTATTAGGCTCGGTTCTGGTGGGTTTGCGCGTGACTTGGGTCTAGCCCTTTGGTGATTGTGAAATTGACACTGTGTTTCATGTCTCTTTATTATGTTGGTTCATGGGTTGTGAATCGTTGTTTTCGTGAGAAACGAGGTGTGCAATGGTTTTTGTTATCTGTTTTCGCGATCCGTTGATTAGGTGGTGACGGTTAGTAATCGGCGTCATCGGACGAGCTGGAATACCTAATTTGTGGCTGTACATCTTTGCCGATACGTGATCTCCTAGCCTTGGTGCGAGGCGCACGTGTGGAGTTGACAAGTTTCGTTGGGGTGATTCTTGGCCATTTTGGCATAAGGTCGACTTGCATACCACCTTTGAGTGGGTTGGGGGAGACTGTCGATGTTTATTGTGGGGGTGACTGTTGAGTTGTGTCAAGAACCAGTTTCTGTGTTTTGATGGTGTAAAGTTTGGTGGGTTCCCCTAGCTGGTCTGAGGTGGGATATCCGGTTGTGGCCTGTTGGATTTTCGCTTGCGTGGGTCGCCTTTTTTGGAAGAATCAGAAATTTCGGGCATTGTGAGGGGCCTGAGCGATGTTGGGCTTGGGTGTTTTTGGAGTTGGTGACTTCTGGGACGATGGTGAAGTTGCTGGGAGTCGCGTGTGATGACTTAGGGTAGAGGATTCTTTCTCTTGTGGGGATGAATATTGACTACACAATCCTCCAAGAGCGAATGTCTTATTGTTTGGAATAATTGACGCTTGCTCTATAATTCCGAGAATACCTTCGTGTGTAGGTTCTAGACGCCGTTGATTAACGGCTTTCAGTTGACCTGGCCGTGTTTTGGGCGTTTGATGTTGAGTTCTTCAATGGGCGTGGTTGGTCTGACGGCCGTCAATTTTGCGGGTGAGGCCCTATGCGGTCGGTGTTCATGGGGCGCTTCATTCATTAAATAGAGGGGCGTGGATCCCGTTTTTTTGTTAACTGGTTGTGGTATCGTCGCCCGGGTGGCTGTAGGTGTCTTTTGGGGATTTGTTTGTTCTTTTTGGTGGCCTCGTGGTGGTCGTTTGTGCGCAGTGTGGGTTGGGCTGTTTGGAAGCCGTACGTTTGCTCGAGGGCATGTGAGTACTGGTTGCGATTGATTGAGAGTGAGGAGAAACACGAACGAACTAGTACCGTGTCGGGTTCTTTTGCCGTCTGATCTGACAATTTCGCTAGTGTTTCTCCAGGTGGTCATTTGGCTGAGCGATAAGTGTTGGAACCATTACATGATCGCTTTTGCTGATCGAATTCGCTTGTAGTTTGGGGCATGCCGAGAGATGAAATTAGTGAGAGTGGGGAATGAAGGATGCTGCGTGCGGTGGTATCCTGGTGTTCCCGTTGGGTATGCCCTGTATACTTCTTGACGTTGGATATGTCATGGGTTTGTGCGGTAGGGCTTGATCCGTTCCTTGTGTGGTGAGCGGATTGGATTACTTTGATGGTTCTTGGATATGTGTACGCTTTGTGCGTGTACTTGAACTTCGACTGAAGGCGTGGTGGCTCTCTCTAGTAGATTGGTCGTGACTGGAGGACAGGCTGGTGTGGCTCGTGTGCTATGTTTGGACTGAGTGTATTGGTCATTTTGGCGGTGCGGCCCTCCGTTGGATCTCGTTTAGCGGGTGAGTTGTTATTGTGTTGTTGGTTTGAGAGACTTCACGGAGGAGATGTCCCTTCGACCTATGAGCTCGATGTTGAGGGAGGTGCTGATAATTTACTGTTCGTTGTATGTTGGATCGATTTCCGGTTGGCGGACTAATGTCACGCGCGTGGCTTCGCGTGTTGTTCTTGGAGAACTGATTTTGTGGGTCTTGCCTCCTCCTGAGAATTCTTGCGCAAGATGTGATGTTGATTTCTGGAGAGAGACTATCATAGAATTAGTTAACGACCAGCGGTCTTGTAGGGCATGAGTTTGCGAGGTGGAATATTTGAGAACATTTAGATGGTGTTGTCCTTTTGTCTTCGCGCTCTGGAGAGGAGGTTCCGGTCAAGTCGGTTGCGGGTTTTACGTCATGACTTTATTGGATGCTTTAATTTCCTCCCGAACCGTGCGTGCGTGCTCGGGGGTCGGGGGGTATCGTTCTGCTTGCCGAGGAACCCATGGGTATGGGTTAGTCATGTTTATAAATATTAATTGGGAGGGATGAGTCTTTTCGAACGAGGGAGTATTTACATTGTTCTTTCTAGTTAAGTTGCATTTTGAATGCTGTTGTGGATTTGTGTCAATAACTTGTGGACCATTCTTCTTTAGATGTTGGCTCGTTTTTTTCGGATACCTTAGTTACCGTTCTTAGGTTGTTCTCATATGTTCGTTGTGTAATTAAATTAGTGTGCTGGGGTGTCGCGTCGTTGTTGGAACGAAGGTCTTGTCGTCGGACTGAGCTTTGGGACGCTATTACCGGGCGTTGGCCCTTCCGACCACTTGAATTGCGTAGTCTTTGGCGGCGAGATCATGGCGTTCGGCTGCGGTTTGTTTTTGAGTCCTATTGTTATTTTTTGGACCTTTGTTCTTCTCTGTGGGCTCTGTTGGGTTTCTTGCGTTGCCGAAAGTGCTGTGTTGGGTTAACGTTGTTGCGTGTATTGTGCTTTCCGTGCATTATTGAGGGAGTGGATCCGTTTGGTACCTTTGTTGACTTTCGTTGATTTCTTGTGTGCGATTCGTGTAGTGAGATTGTTCTTGTCCCGTGTGTGTTAGTCGCGCTGTTTTGCGCCCGTGGTTAGTTAGCAGTCATCTCGTATGAGGAGGTCAGCGAGTTGTTGGAGACGGGTTAGTTTTGTTTCCTTTGGATCTTGGCCCATGTCTAGGCTTTTGTAGTGGCGTTTATAGTGGCATTGTTGTTCGCTTTCTTTGGTTGAGGCTACCGTGTTTTTGCCGGCATTGTTGAGTTTCGTGCAGGAGCTGTTCTGAGATGGAGTCCGAGCATTGGTAGCGGATGTGTTTACTGTTTGACGTTGCTCCTAGATGTCTTTTGTGCTCCTGAGTAAGGCGTTCGTCATGTTGTGTTGATTTCTTCGATCGTAAGTGTGCATCGTTTCGTTCGGGTTTGCAGATGGACTGTTGGTGGCAGTCTGAACATTGTCCGCATCTGTAGTTTATTGTGGCTGAGTTATCAGAGTGTTTTACCGGTTATAGAATCATCGAGTTTCGGATTGGGGCATACCGGGTTAGAGTGACTGGTTTGTTTGGGATGAGTCTCGGAGGGTAGTGTATGTGCGCGGAGGTCCAAACTGACTCTGGTGAGCAGTCCGTGATCTATCTTCAAGCATATTCGGGTCTCACATTTTGTTTTTATGTAATTCGTGTTTTGACGGGCTGGTATGGGTAGGGTCTCTGGCGTCGATGTTTGTTGTTTTTTGACCGTCGTTTGCTGCTCGTACAGGTAGTTCTGTAGGGTGGATGGATGTTTGCATTTCACTGTCCTGTGTGACTACTTGTGATATCCGTGGGCTGGCTTCTTGTGTGGGAGTTTGGTACGCGTGCGTTTTCTAGGATGTTGAGTGGGGGGTTGATTTGGTGGACGGAGTGAGGTTTGGGAGATTTTGGGGAGAGGGAGATGGGGAAGTGGTCGGGTGGATGAGCGTGCTTGGATGATGAGCGAGGGGTATTGGGAAGTGGGGTGTGGGGGGTAGGAGCGGTTCAGAGAATTTGAGGGAGGCGTTTTTGTGATGATTGGTGGGTGTGAGTGTGATCGTAAGCCCTGGTTTGAGGGGTTTGGCGGGGGACGAGTGCGCACGAGTAAGAGGAGGTGAGGATAGAAAGAGGGGAAGGGTCGCGATTCGACCCGACAGTGATGTTGGGTTGATGGCTGAGGACAGAGAGAGGAGGGTGGAGTTACTGGAGGTCTTGGGTGGTGTTTCAGCGAGGGTTGGTCTGATGATTGACTGTGGAGTGGGGGGGTAGAGTTCGAGAGCGAGATACAGGAGACTCAGGTTGAAGCTCGGATTAGTCGAGCGTGGGGTTGGACTGGGTGGGGCAGCGGGGTGGGAGAGTGGTCGGTTATGGTTGCTGAGTGGAGGGTGGAGGAGTGCAGGGGAGTCGGGGGAGAGTTTGGGTGGGGGGTCCGGTTTTTGTGTGTGCAATTTCGAGGAGGGGGATTCTTATGAGAGGTGGAGAGGGAGGCTGCGATGACGGGGGGTGGGTTTGAGAGATGGAGTGGTAACTGGAGGAATGAGGAGGGGTGCTTTTGGGGTGAGGGCATTGGTATGGAGGGAAGGATGTAGAGGGGTTTCAGGCGACAGGGGGTGGAGTGTGGGGTTTGACGTGTGGCTCATTCACAACATTCATTACTCATAACCCTTCCTTTCCAAAGGGGGGGACCCGTTGGGTGAGAATGTAGTGGACGGGAATGGGGTGTTGTGGGGGCGGAACAGAGGTGCGCGGGGGGTGGCCGTTGGGGGACTTTATGTTTGCGACGAGAGCGTTGGTAGGGTCGGCGGGTGGGGCTGGTCCGTGTAGGCGCTCGGCTGCCGTAGGGTAAGGGGGTGTGTGGGGTGGCGCTGGCGGAGAGGCTATGATAGCTGTTGGGGAGGCGAAGAGTAGTGGTGTGATGGGGAAGGTTGGGTGTCGAGGAAGCACCTGGGTTATTGGGCAAGAGTGCTGTCAGGCTCGTTTTTAGTCTGTAGCATCAGAAGTGGAGTGCGCTGGGTACGGGTGCGCAGAGGATAAGTGTATGCCAATGCTTTTAAGGTGAGAGTTGTGGTTGGGGCGGTGGGCAGGGCGGTTTTTCTCCCGGGGAGAGCTGTGTATGCAGGAGAGAGGTGGGTTGTGTGAGGAGTGGAGAAATGGAATAGTTGGGCGGGGAAGGATTCGGCTGAGGGGAGGGGGAGTGATTTGGGGATTCCGTGTCCTTTGGTTTTCTGTGGTGGGATTTTGATTGTGGTCGATGTTGTGTGGAGTGGACTGGTAGTGGTAAAGGAGGGGTAGACGGGTTGGGGGGGTTCGGGTGGGCGGAGGTATAATGGGGTGGTTGTGGGCGCCGGTAGGAGGGTGTCTGGGTGTATAGTGGGGACAGGTGGGAGCGGGGGGGAAGAAGTAGTTGGGGAAGAATGGATGCTTGTTTGTGGTTGTATGGTGGGGGTCTCGGCGATGGCCGGGGGTGGCGAGAGATGATTGGACAGGGGGTGGGGAGGGGGTTCTGGAGTGTAGAGGGTTTCCGGATATTGAATGTAAGTGGTAGGGAGTGGGGAGGTCCCATGGGGCACGAGGGGCTGCGTTATGTGCTAATTTGCTTCTTTTGCTGGTTGGCGGTAGTGCGATGAGGTGGTTGAGGTTTTGGGGAGGGGCGCAGGTGATAGTGGAGCGGCGGTCGGGATTGGATGCGTGGACGCGGGATTGGGCCTGGTGTTGCGGGCAGGAAAACCTACGCGTTTGTGGAGGCGATGAGCTGAGAGAGAGGTGGTTGGAGTAGAGGCGAGGAACGAGGTGGGCGGGAGTCGAGATAGGCGGACCGGCGCTCGCTGAGTAGACGTGGTAGGGATGTTCTTGCGGTGGGTGCGGCGTTCGGGCTGGGTTAGGGTTGTGTGACGGGTGAGGAGAGTTTGGGGGTTGGAGGGAGAAGGGGGGGTAGGGGGGGGGGGGGGAAGACCTCGTTGGGGCTCTTCTCGAGTCGTGTGGTGGGGTTGATCTTGTTTTAGCTTGAGGTGTCAGTGATGTGTGTGGGAGAAGGTGCTTAGGGGGCGTCTAGGGAGTATGGGAGCGTGGGGTTCGGGTCGAGCCATGGTGGCGCTGGTGATGCGGGGTGTGGTTGGCTTCGGGCTGTTTTGGGGTAGGGTGGGGGCATGGAGAAAGGGAGGAGGCTGGGTGTACGGCGGAGCAAGATGGTTTGGAGAATATGGAGATGGAGAATGTCGATAAGTGGAGGTCTTTCGGGGTGGCCTCGGGAACTGGAGAGATGGGGGTCGGATGACGGGGGTGACAGACTCTTGGGAGGGAGTGGGATGGTTGGGAGGTAGGGGGGCCTCGTTGGGCGGGGGGCGGAGGGGGATTGGGGCTGGTGTTGGTGGGGGGTGCTGATGGATGCTGTTCGACGTGGTGGGCTGTGATGGGTTTCCACCTGTGAGGTGTTGGGGGGGTTTGGTGGTGGAAAAGGGGTTAGAGAAGTGCGGGGGGAGGATGGCGTAAGGTTAGTAACTATTTCATGTATGGTGTATACTTGTTGGTGGAGGGGTGTGTGGGTTCTTGAGGTTAGAAGGAGGTGAGTTCGTTATGGTGTTGCTAGTTGGGGAGTGGCGGGACGGGAGGGAGTGGGTTGAAGGGCCTTGAGAGGGTACGTTTTGCGTGTCTGGAGGTCTCAGGAGAGACGGCAATTTGTTGGGGGGGGGGGGGGGGGGGGGTTTTGCCGGGAGATGACACGTGGATAGAGGCCTGTATCGCAGGGGGGAGTGGTTGGGCGTTGGAGGGGGATGGGCGGTGAGGGGTTGTAGCGGGCTGAAAGGTGGCGTGAGACGGCGTTTACTGGGTGTTGGGTTTCGGGATAGTGGGGGGGTAGTAGGCTGGGGATGAAGTGGGATTTCGGGTGTGGGGTGGGTAGAGCGGTGTCTGGGGTGGACAGGTAGTGTCGGCGGTTGTTTGAGTTGCGATGTTATAGGAGAGTGCGTTTTGGGGTGCCAAAGGGTTCGGAGTGGTGGGGGGTTGGAGGCGCTGAAAGTTGGTTCGTTAGGGAGCGATTAGGTGGCCTTGGTCGGTGGGAGGAGGGGGGTGTTGGGGGTTAACTGGGGGAGAGAGTGATGTTGGCGGGTGGGGGGTGTGGAGGGGGTGATAGCGTGGTGGGGCCGGCACTTAGTGGGGAGAGAAATGGGTTCAACGAGTTGAGGGGAGAAGACTGGTTAGGACTGAGTTGGTGTTTGTGGAGAGACTGCGAAGATGGTGTTTTGGGTGGGGGATCGGACCGGAGTAGTGGGTGGCGGCTGAGCGTGTGGGTGGGGTTGTAGGTTGAGTGAGAAGGTGTGGGAGGTTGGACTTGGGGGGTTTTCAATTGCGGGGGGGAGGGGGGGTGGGTGAGGGGGTGATGGAGGTTGGTATCGGTGAGGGGAGGAGAGGGGTGTATGGGGAGGGTGGGACGGGTGAGGGATGGACGTTTCTCATTGTTTGGTTGATTCCGCGTTTGCGCGGTGCGGGTTTTAAAGGGTGGAATAGAGGAGGGTGAGGGGGATGGGTCTTTGTTGTGTGTGAAGACTGGGTTCTTGTGGAGGTGTGAATATTTGTGGGAGGGTGGAAGAGTTGTTGGGTGAGGTCGAGGGAGGTGGGCTGCAGGAGTGGAAGGGGAAGGGAAGAGGAGAGAGACAATGGGGATCGCGCAAGAGGGACCGAACGGTTGGGTGACCTGGGACGGGTGGTGGGTGTGATGGAGGGACCAGTATGAAATTGCTGAATGTATGGACGTGGGGGACAGTGGAGTGACGCGTATTGGAGAGGTTAAGGCAGGAGAGGTGGGCGTTAGGCGATTGTGGGTAGGGGGTGTTGGGTGGGACTAGGGGCTGTGTTGGGTGCGAGTAGTTGGAAGGGGGGAGTAGGGAGAGGTGGGTGATTAATAAGTTTTAGTGATAGCTTGGTTGTGGGGTGCGAGCGCGGATGGGTGTCTGTTGCTGCTGTGGGGATAGGAGGGGTGTGAGGGGGTGGAGGGTTGGATGGAGTGGTCTTGGTGAGGTGTGGTTGGGCGGTGTGTTTAGGTGAACGAGTGTGCTGGTGTGTAGGCGTGATAGGGAGAAGAGTAAAGATAGGGGAGGATGGAGGGATTGTTGAGAGGGGCACGTGCTGGGGATGATTGTGGGAATGGAGGAAGAAGAGATATTCTAGGGGATGGGGTCTTGTAGTTTGGTGTTGGTGGTGTTAGCAGGGGGCGCTGTGGGGTGCTGGACGGGGAGTCGGAGATGAGTAGGACTGAGGTGGGCTTTGAGGGTTTTGGATGGGTCGGGTCAAAGGAGAGAGTTTTGAGATACTGGATTGTCGTTGTGGCACCCGTATGGTGCATTTGGGGGGAGGTAAGGCTGGGGAGGGTGTGGGGGTTTCGGGGGCGGGCGAGTGTGTGTGTCGTGGGGGCTGGTTTGTGCGTGAGATAGGGGGAGGGTGCGTTAGGCGAGGAGTATCATGGTAGGAGAGCACGGTGGGAGTTGAGTGGGTGGCGTTGAGTGTAAAGTATTAATGGGATTATTCGGAGTTTGGTGAGGTGGTGTGCTTTAGTTTCGGTAGGAGGGTAAAGGTGGTCCGCGCGAGTGTACCAGGCTAAGGGTCGTCGAGGAGGATGGGCGTTGCTGTGTGGCAGGGGGAGGGGGTTGGGAGACGGGGACGGGTTGTAGCGGGGCGGGGGCGGGATGGAGGTGGAAACGGGGAGTGTCATGGAGGAAGGAGGTGTCGCCTGCGCTTGGTGTTGGGGGGGTGAGTGCGGCGGGTGATCGTCTGGGGGTTTGTTTTTTTATCGTGGGAGGAGCCGTGTAGATTTTGGTAGGGTGCTTCGCGGGTTATGGGTCGAGGCGGGAGGGCGGGGCGCGAGTTGCGTTGATCGTTTTAGGGGTTCGTGACGATCTGGGGAGTTGTTTGAGGGGCGGTTTTGAGAGAGCGCCGGGCCTGCTGTGAAGCGGAGGAGAGTCGTCCGGGGGAGTGGGTGGAGGCGGGAGTGGGACGAAGAGGTTGCGCGGGCCGAGGGGGGGTGTGAGGGAGTGCAGGGGGGGTGGAGGGGAGCTGGAGAGAAGGGTTATTGGGTACTGGGAGGAATTGGGGATAGTGTGGGTGGTTTTGAGGGTAACCTGCTGAGGGAGAGTAGACAGGTGTGCAGTGCTAGTGGGAGGGATGCCGCGGACGCCTACGGTGATGGAGTGAGAGAAGGGGGAGCGGGAGTGCTCTGTGTGAGAGAGAGGGGGAGTAAAGGGGTGGAGGTGAGGCGGACCGTGGAGATGAGAGGGGGCGGGCTGGGGTTAGAGTGGGAGAGAATTGGTATAGTGGATGGAGTGAGATGGGTGGGCGTGTGTAGGCGGGTCGGAGGGTGGGGGCAGTTGGGGCGTGATGATGGGTTGTGGGTGTGGAGGGTGGGAGGGGTGGTGGAGGGGAGATGGGTGGACGGGTGAGGATTGGCGGGGTGATAGGGTGGTATGGGTTAGTTGTACATGGATAGGGGGGGGGAGGTGGTGGGGGGGAGTGGTCGGTTGGTAAGAGGTGTTGGTGATGTGAGGGGTGAGGTGGAGTTCTGAAGGCCTGGTTAGGCGGGCGGAGTAGAGGGAAGGGTT
>CALYLW010000913.1:30000-243339 GCA_944989445.1 Ampullaceana balthica
TCCCAACCTGTGGGTCGCGAAAGGGGTCGCGATGTGTTTTCTGGGGGTCGCCAACTGTAAACTAAAAATATTAACTTTAATGAAAATTTTCTCTATTTTGCAAAAACTTTATTGAAAATGACTTATTTAAATTTCATAGGGGTCGCGGGTCACAAGACTTTTATAAAAAGGGGTAAACAATGACTAAACACCCCAAAAAAGTTGGGGAACCACTGCTCTATAGGGTATAAACATTTACAGCTTTATCAAACACATTTATAACTTCATTATTTATAACTTTACTAAAAGCAATTTAAACCTTCTGATAGGGGCGTCCATAAATTCATCTTTACAAACATTTACAGATAAACATTTGCAACTTTAATGTAAGCATTTTCAACGTTATTACAGAGGTGTACAACTTTATTACATGAATTTATACGTTTTTTTAATTGGCGTTCAAAACTTGCTGTGAGGCATTAACAATTTTTTTTTACACACCCCATTACTATTAACAACATTAGTATGCATGGAAATTTGCATTTAAAACCATAAGGTGTACTTGTAGTACAAGTTGTACAACTTTATTACACGCTATGTGTAAACACACCTTTACTTCACACACGTTGTACAACTTTATTACACGCTATGTGTAAACACACCTTTACTTCACTCCACACATGTTTACAACTTAATTGCAAAAACAAAATCATTATATTATTTTATATATATATGTTTTTTTTTAAAATCCTTTATATTAACTCGTGGTGTCTGCTTGATTGCTAGACTCAAAAATTTTGGATCGATTTTTAACCCACTTCCAATCGAGCTGAAATTTTGCAGGCATACTCGTGGCGACGATAAAAATGATCTTTCAAAATTTCACATCGATCGAAAGTAATGTAATTAAATTAATGAATTTAGATTATCTCTATGTATCTCTATGTAACATGTACATTTTTGTGCTAGTCTGTCGCGTAGTGCATATTATATTGAACAAACTTTTTAATATTTTCCTGTCGCTCGGTGCGGTGCGTATTATATTGAACATACTTTTATATAATATTTTCCCGATCTGTAAATGTTTATGCTAGTCTGTCGCGTGGGGCGTATTATATTGAACATAATCAATAATTTTAGTTATGTCTCAAATATCTCTTGATTTATAGTCAAAAACTTTGGTTTTTATGGGTTTTTAAAAATTATAATTTGAATGCACAAAGTTGTAACTAGATTTGATTTGATTGAATGTTTATAACCCGTGTGCCAGATTTCATCAACCAAACGTAAAGATGCGCATCAAACCCACGTGACCAAAGCTGCGTTATCAACTTTGAACGCAGAATAAAAAAATAAAAATAAAATGTGAAGCTTATATTGGCAAAGTTTTTTTTTCTTAATCTAGAGGTGCGCAATCTTCAGCTGTCGTCAGAATGTTTTCCGGGATGAGCCGTCATTAATTCTTAACTCAACCTCAGCGACTTTTTTTTTGCTGCACACGGACGAAGTTAATCAGTTTTTAATCTTACTTTTATATGTACAACTTCAGTTAAAAATTGTAAATTATCAAAATAATTTTCTTACGGAGCTTCAGGTCGAACATTTTTCAGATCACTGCCTCGGAGATATTGCACACACAAAATTTTCTGTGGTTAGTGGGGAGGGGGGGGGGAGAATATTTTAGTGACGTATTATAAACTACATGTTTGAATTTGAATTTTATATTACCTTTTTTTAAAAATGTGTTTTGTATGCAAACATCTTCATTCAAAGTTGCCATCAAAAGATATGCTGTAGACTGTAGACTATAAGCTGTTATAAAAATAAACTTTTTGGATTTTTCGGGAATTGAGCCAAAGTTCTCGGACCATGTGATTTTAGACTATGGACTTTCTTTGTTAGAATCAGATGGCCCAAATTAATTTATTGAGCTCTATTGATCAAATAAAAAAATCAAATAGATACAAATATCAGATATCATGTTTAACGCTAGTATTGGAAACGAAGAATTATAATTATATTCAGAGACGTAACTAGGTTTTTGGCGCCTTTGGCAAATTTATTTTTGGCGCCCTTGATAAATTGACAAGTTCCAGCTTTGCGAATTTTTCATTTGTTAGAACAAATATAATTACGTAGTCTGACAGTGAGAGTCATACAACGTGAATATTATTTTAAAAAATGCATAAGACAGGAACAATACAAATTTGCAGTTTATTATTTACTAAATAATAGCAAATAAATTGATGGATAAAACGGGGTATTGTTGCGTTAATAAAGAATACAGCAAAACTTAAAGTAACGAGTGTTATAAATAAAAAAAATAGTGTCAATGTGCCATACTCATTATCTCACACATAACGATAGAAACTCACAATTAAAAGTAAATTTTAGTAACACTCTACCGACTACAGCTCACCACTTCCGTTAGCTGGCGTATTGGCGTGTTGCTAATACAGTCGGACCTCTCTAAGTTGAACTCAAGGGGGAAAAATCGACTTACGGAGTTAAGAGTTAGGGAAACTGGCGTAATAGGCGCATATTAAACAAGGACAATGTTGATATTGAGAGTGGGGATGGGGGTACGGGGGTGTACAGCCATAGCGGCTAGAAGGCTTGACAGGAAAGAGGGGTGGTGATGTTTCATATGAAAGGAGCCAACTTGCTTCAACATGCTGACACATGCCCGTGAGAGGAGGAAACCTTCCCTCCCCTCCCCTTACTTCAATCCCTCGACAGTGGGATGGGGATAGTAAGATTTTCTTTTTAAAAGAAAGACTGTAAAATCATATTGACATGTGTATGATAAGAAGCCCGCAAAGGCCCCAAACATAATAAAAAATATTATAATGGTGTAAATGAAATATATTTCAATATAACTTTTTTGTTATCGAGGATAAAAAAGAAATACAGTCGGACCTCGCTAAGTTGAAATTCCCTAAGTCGAAAACCTCCCTATATGGTATTAATTGTTAGGTCCCGGCCAAATTACATAAGACTAATGTATTTTAGATCTCCTTAAGTCCAAGAGTTTTGGCTTCCAACCTCCCTTAGTCGAATTTTCCAAGGCGTTTGGCTTATTATTCTGGAGTGACATTTCAGAACTCGTGTTCCGTAGAGCCACATAAATGGACGTAAAATCTAATCTTAGTGCATTCCATGAGGGATTAAGCGACCCTTGCAAGTACACAAAATGACAAAGACAAGAAATTGGAGTGGTAACTAATTCGCGCCCCTTTGCTGCATGCTGTGACTTTTTTTAAAAAGAAAAATCTTACTCCCCCCATCCCACTGTGGAGGGAGTAAAGTGGGGGAGGGGAGGGAAGGTGTCTCTTCTCGCTGGCTTGTGTCGGCATGTCAAAGCAAGTTGGCTTCCTTTCATATGAAACATAGACACCGCCTCTCTTTCCTGTCAAGCCTACTAGCCGGTATGGCTCCCCCCTCCTCAACTCTCAATATCTACATTGTCCTTTAAAAAATCGGTGCCTATTACACCATTTTCCTCAGCTCAAAAACTCCCTAAGTCAAATTTTCTTTTTTCGGGATCTTTTTTGTTGGATTTCGAGAGGTCCGACTGTATTTATTTAAATACAAATTTTAAAATTAGAGATTTAGTGGCGCCCTTTTCAGCTGGCGCCCTTGGCAACTGCCCCGATGCCAACCCGTTGTTACGCCACTGAATATATTATATTATATTTCAAAACACTAATCGCCGAAACTTATTTGAATTTAAATGCAATCGTTAACATTTTCATCACACCATCACGTGATCGATCTTTTACGCTACCCCGCCCCCCCACACACAGTCTGACTCTTCAACTAGCTGACCATAGTGTCATGCCACGTTTGGGAAGTGAGGGAAGTGAAATCCCGCGGTCTTTTTTGTGGCAGACCTCACGGTTACAATAGCCAGCATCGCGTGTAAATATCTGTCCATTCTTACCAGCAAATTCCCACTTTGTCGCGGGAGCTAATCATGAGAGAAACTAACAAATAAATTACGGCCAACAATCGGGCCTCGATTCCTGACACTTCCCGCGAGATGGGAATAACTTGCACACAGCCCCCGAGGCCATGCCGAGAACAAAGCTCCCGTCTGAGGGCTGGGCAGAATGTAATTTTCTTTCCTGGAGAGCTCTATTGGAGACGAAGTTCTGCCACTTGCTTCGTTAAATCAACTTCCGAGGCCCCGCGAAGCCACCGAGCACCGATCGAGGGGCGCTTCAACGATTAAGTTCAACGTGTTTGTCTCCATTGTTCCAAAACAATGTCATTTATGACAGGAAGAAATCACCAGTTTCGTGAACGTGCTGGTTGTCGTACATCATATTGTCTTTTCTCCTTTTGTCACATTTCTATATATTACCTTCATCATGTCCACAAAATCTATGTAATATTTACGCAATGTTATTTGAATTGAGATTTCACCCAGAAGCAATTATCAGGGCTTTTGTGTTAAGTTATTTAGGATGAGAAATAAAAATAGTTGGATATTTCAGACCGCCTCGTTTGAATATTGAACGAAAAAAAAATCAATCAATCATCACAGATTGACAAGAAAAAAATATTTAAAAAAAATAGCTCGACATAATGATTGTGGGGGAAAAGCACACAAAGGGTGATACAAAAATATGTATTTATATACATATATGAGCCATTATCAAAGTGTGTGTGTGTGTGTGTGTGTGTGAGTGCATATGCTTGTAAATATATAGGATATTTGTAATACTGCTCCGTGTTTCGATCATGTGTGGCTTGTGCCTCGGGTTTAAATCTTGTAAGTAATTTAAATAAGCCATAAAATTACAATGATCAGCACATCTTTTTCATTGTATTTGGGGATAGCGGCAATTGTAACGAAATGCATAATTAGTTGCTTTTAAATCCTTTATATTAACTCATGGTGTCTGAACCCTTGATTGCATGCGTGCTTGATTGTCGCCAAAACTTTGGATCAATTTTTAACCCACTTCCTCGTAAGCTAGCGATCTGAAATTTTGCAGGCCGACTCGTGTAGATGATAAAAACGATGTATCAAAATTTCAGATCGATCGCATGTACTGTAATTAAGTTATCGAATGTTTAGATTATTTTATTTATCTCTATGTATCATGTTAAATTTTTGAGATAGAGTGTCATAGAGATAGATACGCTGTGCGTATTATATTGAACGACCTTTCCTGTCCCTCAAAAAGGTGCGTATTTTTAGTGACAACACTTTTTAAAACATATTCCTGATCGGTGCGCATTATATTAAACACGTTTTAAGATACATAACTACAATTTTGTATTTTTAAGCTGCGTATTATCATGAACTTTCTTTTAGTTACGTCTCGTACATAAAGGATTTATAGTCAAAAACTTGTTTTTTTTACGGGTTTTGTTAAGTCATGGAGGGCTCAGTAAAAACTTTTTAGCCACGCAGCCAGACTGCCTCTAACTCTTATCTGCTCCATACCTCCCCTACCCCCGCTTGTTTTAGACATAATTTTATGAATTGTAATCCTCTATCCCCTTGAATTCGATTAAAATTTTCCCTCACTTGGTTTTAAGTATACGGAAAGATTTATCAAGATAAACAAATTGGAAAAGAATGAATTCTTTTATATTCCGCATCCTTCAGTCTCGCTAGACGATGGTGCATCGCCGTTGGTTTGGGTTGCATTTCCTGGAGTGGCTGTGCAGTCCTATCCTTGAGGGACATTCTTTACCACAGCTTTTACACACGAGTTCTGTGCTTCCAAATGTTTTGGCCTTTCTCTTAGCTCTTCTGTCTGTAGCCTCCTCCATCTTTCGCCCCTCGGCTACTATGACGCCCTCTTTGACAACTGTGCGCCGCGTCGTAGATCTGTCTTCTGCTTCTGCTTGAGCTTATTCTGGCTGCTTTCATGTCTCTCTGGTGGACATCATTAAATGAATTCTTTTGGTGTACATCAAATAGTGAATGGACTTAAAACGGAAACTCACATTGTGATCAGGTTTTTAAAATATTTTTTATATACGTGTGTGTGTGTGTGTGTGTGTGTGTGTGTGTGTGTGTGTGTGTGTGTGTGTGTGTATGTGTGTGTGCGTGTAATATGGGTGGGACATTAACTCTCTCTATCATAAAAATTCGTTGTTGTAAAAAGGTTAGATCGTGGGGGGGGGGTGGAGGGGGGCTATTTCAAGCTACAATTTCTTGTACCCTTCCTCAAATCTATGCTGGCAATTTTTTTTCTTAACCTTTAAAAATAAAAAAATTGGATTTTACCATTATGTAATTTTAACTGCATGCTTTTAAATATGATTTATCTTTGTAATGCGGATATTTCGATATTGTTACTAGCTGCGTTTCGGTTTGGTGGTGTCATAATGTCATAGTTTCATTGGACTTCTTGACTCTGAAGATAACTGTACAGACTTTTTAGTTATACTACCCTTGCGTATGGCGTACACATACATATCAGTTACTGTACACAACATATCAGATCCAACACAACATTGTACACAACATATCAGTTCCAACACAACATTGTACACAACATATCAGTTCCAACACAACATTGTACACACGACAGATCAGTTCCAACCCAACATTGTACACAACATATCAGTTCCAACCCAACATTGTACACAACATATCAGTTCCAACACAACATTGTACACAACATATCAGTTCCAACACAACATTGTACACAACATATCAGTTCCAACACAACATTGTACACAACATATCAGTTCCAACACAACATTGTACACAACATATCAGTTCCAACCCGAAATTGTACACATATCTGTTGCAACCCAACATTCTATACAACATATCAGTTCATTCCCAACATTCTGTACAACATATTAGTTCCAACCCAACATTGTACACAACATATTAGTTGCAACTACCAACTAGGGTTGTTAATTTTGGGTTTTTTGGTGAACCGATTATCGGTTATGTAAATCCGATATTAAACCGGTTATCGTTTTATCGCTGACTTCATAGAAATTAAGGGTGAACCGGATTTCAGCTCCGCTCCAGCGAATTCAAAATCCGGCAATTTTTACAAATCCGGCTTCGGCTCAGGCCGGGTTTAACTTCATAAATCCTGCCGAATCCGACTGAGGCCGGATTTCAAAAAATTGAATCCGGTACACACCTAATAGAAATATATTCTTTTAAGGCGAATATGATTTGGAGTAAGGAAATGACGTGACAGTTTTCGTCCAATTTAGGAAATGCCCTCCCACCCAGAGCTGTTTCTCTAGGACTGGCGAAGATGGTGTGGAAACGGTGGAATTAACGAAATGATGTCACAGGCAATACGTAATGTGGGGAATTGCATTTTATGTCTAGCCTACACCATGATTTCGACAATAGACTGCATTTATTACGCCTAATTTTGTCGATTTCGGACATCAAAGAACTTAATGACGTCACACATTTCGCCAAACAATAAATGTATTAATTTACAAACACACTGCGCGGAGCGCTCAAAACTTTAAATAAACACACCTTGACGACCACATTGGATGATAATGTCAGCAACTGCGGGAATAAATTTTGCTCGAATTTTTTTTGTGAAGTTTTCACTACGGAAATGATTTTTTAAAAATTAATAAATTAAATCGATTATCAGTTTGGGAAATTTAAAACCGATTATCGCTTTCAAAACCGATAATCGGATTTCCGATTATCGTTTAACAACCCTAGTTCCAACCCAACATTGTACACAACACATCACTGTACACAATTTGACGTCATCTAGACACCAAATACAACTTTTTATGATTTAATCCGGTACTAATACAACACAGCAACAATCACATACAAGAATCTCATACAAGAATCTCATACAAAAATCTCATACGACACTCGGGACGTATGGATAAAAACACTTTTCTTGCTACATTCGCAAGATTAAACACATTCACAAATCTTCCACCATCCCATCTGTAATTCGAGCGCGCACGGGATAAATAAAGCTGAGGAAAGAAGAAAAAAGAAGTGGTGACAAGATGACGTCATCGCTGTATCCCTGTGCCCACGATAAACATAAATGCCGTGGACGTCACCCTCTTCTAAGCACCCGGTATTTCAGCTCCTATAGATTTGACCTGTTAACCACCGTGACTTCAAGAATCACAGAAAAACCAACCGGACACTGCCTCGAATGAACCCGGGTCCTAGATTTGACCTGTTGACCACGGTGACTTCAAGGCAGTTGAAAAAAACCCACCCGACACTGCACCTGATGAACCCGGGTCCCAGATTTTATCCAATTAACGCAAACGCAACAAGATACCATCAGTGGCGAGAATCAGCTGTGACAGGGATTTAATGGACGGTTGAGTAACGTGTTGGTGTAAAAACTAATGTCAACCAACGAGGTCTCCCAGGACCGCGGCACACGGAAGAAGTTCAGTTGTATCATAATAACATCACCTTGTGATTTGCGAATATTCCTCATGTGTGTTACATGTCCCTGTTTTTTTAAATTATTTTTTTTAAAATATCATTAACGAAGGTTTTGTGGGGTGGGGTGGAGTGAGAGAGGAGAGCGTTTAGGTGCTAGAAAATTTCCTCGGCCGTTTAAATTGTTGTGTATAATTTAATTTTAAGTGAGATTTCGATTTTTAAAAAAAAAGAGATTGTGTAGAGTAATTATACATGACATATATTGAAATTGAAAAAATGCGACCCAGTAAGCTACGAACTATTTTTTTTTCTTCTTTTTTTTCTAAGGTTCTTTTTCTTTTCTTTGCCGTTGAACGCTCTTAGACGCAACAGAGGCTATGCGAGAAATCCTTTAATTAATCGCTTTACGTTTCGTATAATTACCACGCTTTCCCTCACTGTGGTCTAAATATTAAATTCACACAGCTAAGATATTATTTTTCCCCGCACAGTCTGCACAATGTTATCAACAACAAAAACACAAGTGACTGATTTCGCTCCCCCCCTCCCCGGGTCTCTCAACCCCGCCCCCACCCCCACATGCTTCATCGCCCATTCATTGTTACACACAATTGTATTTGAAATCTATGTAATATGCACATATACCTATCGAGAAATTTCTTATGCGCTACTTTCGATATGAAATCAATCCTCGCTACCCAAAGCCCTACTGTATGCATGATATCTTCCACTCGATGTGTTACGTTATAAGAGTCCTCGCTAATCAATTCATCTTATCTGATCTATTAGAGACGCTCCTTCTATGCAGAAGTTTATTGCATCCTACGCTGATCGATGGTTTGTGTCTTTCATTATTATTAGAGTTTTAGATGGGTTTTTAAAAAAAAATATTGTTGGTTTTCTTGGTTTGATCAGGCAACCTATTCCACGACCGAATTCCAGACTGGAGGAATGAAAATTTGTATGTGTTTGTTCTTTTCGTACGGAATAAGAAAAGTGTTTTTATCCCAATGTCTATCTGAGGGCTGTATTGGTTTCATCTGTGTGTTGTATTTCCTAGTAAGAATAAATTGCCTGATGCATTATTACTACTTTGCTCTTTGTGCTTCTATCCACTAGTCATGTTTCTAGGTTGAATTATATGATTTTACTAATGGCGTTACTCTTGTCAGCTTTGAATATTCTCCAGTAATAAATCGGGCAGCTTATAGGCTTATATATTTTTAACAAAAAATTTAAAATATTCTAGTTTATCTATGTTTTCTTTGGTGGATAAGTCCGTAACTGGCCATACAATCTCGGCCGCCATACAGAAGATCCATTTTCTAGTACAGGTCTCACGAACCTCAATTTACTCCATACTTGTCTCAAATTCATTTATGTGACGTGAAATATCAAGTCAATACATCAAACAATAATATATTAGCAGTAAGTTATAGCCTCGTTCATATTTTTCCAAATGTTTTTAAATTGAAATTGATATACACTGCCATCTGAATTGCTTTGAGCTCTAATGTATGACAGTAAATAAAAAGAAGAGCGCGGGTGATTATGAAATTGATTGATAATGAGACATCCGTCCCACAAAAATGAGAACTCCATCCCACTGCAGTGTTTTCGGCCAGGGTCCAGGGACGATCCAGTGGGGCTAAACTGCCCCCGCGCCGGAAGGAAATTGATTAAAAATAACTTAATCCTCCCCTATAGCCCAAACCGCCATTCGTGGGATGAGGTGCTGTCCCATTTACCGCATGGTGTGTAGTGATTTAATTACCAATATATTCCCATGGTGTGTAGTGATTCGATGACCCATTTACTGCATGTTGTGAAATGGATGAATGACCCATCTATTGCATAGTGTGTAGTGATTGAATGACCCCTATGCTGCACGGCGTGTAGTGATTGAATAAGCAATATATAAGCGCATAGTCTGTAGTGATTGAAGACTCATAAACCAAGTAGTGTGTAGTTACTGAATGACCCAAGTACCGAATGTTGTGCAGTGACTGAATGACCCACAAACCCGCATTGTGTCTAGTGATTGGACGAACAATATAGTAACATGCCTTAGACCTGATGTATGTAGTAACGTTTTTAGATCGAACATTCAAAAACAATATTTAGGACCCTTATACAAACAATGCAAAATGTATTTCTGAATTTTTGGTTACATTTAACGATGTTTTTGAAATATTTTTGAACGTAAAGATCTGCAAAAATTATCAGAGATAACAGAGTTCAAAGTTGATCAGGCAGATTATCCCGTAGGCCGTAGACAGTACGATGACTTTGGCTTTGGCAGCGCCGGATTTTCGAATATATGACCGAAACCGCGCAGCAGATTAGAAATACCACGCAGCAAATTTTTGTAAGACATTGGGTGGAAAAAATGGATGCTGTTCAACTTTGCACACAAGTTTCTTTACTTAACAAATGGGCCAACGAACGTTACAGGGAACATTTGGGCTACCTGGTAACCTTACAATTTCATTTATTGGCATATTGAAAACCTTAAGGGCTAAATAGCCGTCCTCGTTGCATCACATGAATAGAGAAATAAAAAGATAGGAGATGCTAGAACACAAAAACAAACAGAATCCTTCTGTAATATCAATAGACTAATAATACCCATTTTAATAGTAGCAGCTTTACTATAATTTTTGTTATTTCCAGTATGATTCATGTGTGTGTGTTTCGAAAGTACTCGGATTAATTAACGTACGAGTTTGTTTTTTAAATTTTTTTTTATATTTTTTTTATTTTTTTAATTTTTTTTCCTGAATTTTAACTTGCATTTCCTTTAATTTTCTTAATTCTTTTTTATTTTTAAAAATGTAATTCAATAATTTTAATGATAAATGTCGCTGTGAAACTGTGAAGTTTCGAATAGATGCGGGGAAAAAATTACCACATAATGAATAACATAATGAAACACACATGGTTAAACATTAACATTGTCAATTAATTTACATAAATTAATAATTATTAAAATAGATAACATTAAAAATGAGCTATATTTATATTTTAAAAAATTGTTTAAAATTTTTTAAATAATACATGTATTGCCTTTTCTACTTGTTTACATATTTTAAATTTTAATTGATTAGCATTATTAATATTTAGATCACTGGGGATATGTACTCATGATTTTTACGGCTAATAAATTTCTTTAAAATCTAGAAAATGATGTTTTTCATTAAGAATTTATTTTCTATTATGTATTTGTTCCGAGACAACTTTTTATAAAGTATTTTTCACAGTTCAGAAAACTGTGCATACATCGCCATCAGGGGCGGATCAAGATTGCATGGGACCCCTGGCTGCAATTCCACCTGGGGCCCGGTCCAGCCACCATTATTATACAATATAATAAGTTTGGGGCCCTTAAATCATTGGGGCCCCCTGGCTTTAGCCCGATCAACACCCCCTTTATCCGCAATACATTTCCATGTCCATGATTTGTAGTTACTGGCACTGTATTTAATTTTCAAAACAATTACCTTCACTTAATTTCACATTCATAAAGTACTGAGTAATGGATAACTTTGTTTAATTTTTTTTCTCCATTTCATAAGGGCCCAAAGACTCTAACGCTAAGTGCTTTAAAAATCTAATCATTGACTAGTAACTGCTCTCAGACTCTCAGGATTTAGCTGTTGACTACAAATACATTTTACTAATTTTCAAAATAACAAAAGATACAAAATACTGTCATTAGAATTAGACTCATATGTTCACACTTATTGAACATAAAATTAAATAAAATAAGAAATTCATTAATTGCAAACGTTTATAAATCACAAAATATATACTACATGTACATATTCATAGTCTATACTAGCGGTTCCCAACCTGTGGGTAGTCACCTCCAAGATGGTCGCGACGGGTTTTCTGGAAGTCGCCAACAGTCAACAAAAAATATTCACTACAATGCAAATTTGCTCTATTTTGTAAAAAAAAACTTTATTTCATAAGGGTCGCGGGTCACATGGCATTTATGAAAAGGGGTCACCACCCAAAAAAGGTTGGGAACCTCTGGTCTATAGTCTATAGGCATAGGCATAGGCACTAGGTCAATAGTGACTATAGTCTTCAAAAATGTATTGTATGGCATGGTGTAATATAGCCCCAATGCCTGACAACGCAATATTGAATAAAGGTCTTAGCCTATAGCGGCCTAATAAAATATTTCTTAGACCTAATAATATTAAATATTGTCTGCGAGGTTTTTCATCCATGATGATGTATTCCATGTGAATATTTAATAAATGAACAATATGATTATGATACTATGATACCATCCAGACCTATCCGAATCCCCCATCCTAATCCAATGTTATCATCCCGGAGGACGTTCACTCGACCAAACCACTGTATCTTTAATTTTTCCTTTTATTTCTTGTCCTCAGCTGCCTGCTCGGATAGCAAGCCCAAGACCTCTCGTCATTGATTGCGGAAAAAAGAAGAAAGGGGAAGAAGAAGAAAAACACACTGTCAGCCCCGCCCACTAGATGATAGACAGACCACCCGCTCCATCTTCCATTATTCCCTTGCTCAGCCCCCGGATCTGAATTCTCCCCTGTCCCCCGCACAAGTCGGTGAGCGTCTGTGGATCCCCAACCAGGGGGTGGGGGCGTGGTCTATCCTCCGCTCTAATGGTGAGTGGCGGGTCGTGCCGAGGATCAACATCGGCTGCGTGTCGGCCAGGTTTATGATAAACACTCAAAGCCTCGGGAGTTTACACACACGCACGGCTCCACGAGTCGGGCAAGTTTTCAGTTGTGTGTTCCACTACCCGTCGATGCGGTCATTTTTACTTTCTTTCACAACGACAGAGGGGGCCCTGCAGCAGTCGGGGTGTTGTTTATTGCCGAAGTTGTGGACCAACATTTTAGTGGCGTGGTGGCCACCATCATCATCGGCGCAGAGCGGCCCTCATCATCCGACGACACACCCAACAACAAGGATTCGATAAGTTCTGCTGCTGTAGTTATTAACCCGCCGATGTGCCGGCCGCTGTTTGTCAACATTTTCCACAGGCGAATGGACCTACCGAGACCGACATAGGTCGGGGACACGCATCCACTAACGTCACTAACTGTTGTGGAGCTTTCATTTCAATTTCTTCCCTTTGGAATATTTGGATATATGGATATTTCGTTTACTTCGGATGCCGGGACGCCAACGGTAGCAATGGCGGTATGTTAGTCGGAAACACTGGAGAAAAAAAAACAGCGGGTAGGCGGTCTACAGAAGTTGGCCGCTGTCGAAAAATTGTAGTTTTTTTTATTTTAAATTCTTGAAATAATAAATTTTTTTAAAAGAAAAAAAAATGTTTATCGCTGGTTTTGAAACTCCCAGTTCACAGATTACGTAAAAAAATATTGTTGTATCGTCTTATTGTTGTTGGAGACCAAGGTGTTGCGTTGTAACAGTGTTACTACCGAAAACCCTGAAAACAAAACGGAAGTGGGATTTACCCCGGGAAACTCACTTGGGTGAGTATCGTGTAGGCTACTCTAGACTGTACAAGTGTTGTACAAACTGCACTCACCGCTAAGTGTAGCCCGAACAGTGTACTTACTCATCACCAAGCGTTGTACAAACTGCTAGACGTAACCAACGGACGCCCGAGTATTCTTAGGCGCAAACTGTCACCAGCAATTTCCCATCGCCCGAGCGTCCAGATGACATCATATCTTGGTGATTGTTGAAGTTGGCCAAAGTGTCACCGCACTTGCCCCGGCCAGGAGTTGGTCCGGCCGGCCACTTTTCACCCAGCTGTGAGGCCCAACACGTCCAAACGTCTTTCTATTCGCCTCCCGTGAACTCCCAACTGCACCACAATATGCTGGACATGCAAACGGTAGGGCTCCAGTCTCCCTACCCCAGCTCGGCAGTGGGAGGCATGGGTTCCATTCCTAATATCTCCATCGGAAACACGACGGGACTCGGACTCATGTCAGGACTATACGGAGACCAAAACTATTACCGTCACGGCGGGTAAGTAGGTTTTGTCGTTTATATTTTGTCAATCTGCTTTGCTGTAATTCGCTTTTTAATTTAATTTTTTTTTCGTGAAATTCCTGATGAACATAAACACTAGAAAAGCGTTATCATTCATTATGACCGTCTCAGTTAATAATAGAAGTTTCATTACTCATTCCAAAGCGGTTATAAGTTTATGTAATTATGGGTAGTGGTTGGATTTTGGGGCGTCCCGGGTGGCACTTTTTGCCGGGTTTTTATGTCTTTGGGTGGGGGGGGGGTTGGGGGAAACATTTTCTGTCGATATTTATGAGCTTTTTTTTAGTGAAAGGGGTGCGGCAAAGTTCTCGTCTTCCCTCAGGGCGGCACCATTAAAGCTACGCCACTGAGAGTTTTAACAAATATCATTTCTTAAAAAGATAATGATGAATGTCACCTTCCGATTTGAATTCAGTCATCTACAGAAATGAAAATAAAAATGGAATGTCCGTCTTATCAGCTTAAACGTTAATAAGAAATATAAGTGTAGCCTTATTTTCTAGCATCGAATTATCAACAATTAGCATGACATTTTACCTGATTAGTTCTTTAGCTGCTGACCTATATGAGATATAGTATATAGATTTGTTTTTATGGTAAACATAACTGCTTTTGACGTCTGATTTTTGAAATTCATAACAAAGTAAAACAAAGTGTTAGCCCCATAAATGCGATCCCTAGTTTTCATGGCTTAATACAAGTTTAAGAAATTAAAATGTATATCTGATCAATATTTTTTTTAAAAATGTGTTATAGGAACTTAACATATATTTTGAGATGTTTGTATCTAGTCTACATATTATATAAGAGTTTAAGCATGTAAATTGCAATGTCAAGAAAAAATAACTTTGTAATTTATTTCAATTAAAGATGACTGTACTATAATATATAAATAAATTAATGCAATGATTTTTGGACCGGCGAATTATACCATGCCGTATATTAAACCGATTGTGTAACGACTTAATATAATTCAACAAATTTCCCACTTTTGGGGTGTACGTTTTAAAGTGAGTACAATTTATTGTGTACCAACTAGGAGTAACTTTGAATGTGTGTACCTACTATATTGCTGTATAATTTAATAAGCGTGTATCTGTACTAGATACGACGTAAGATGTTATTTCACTAAATATGCGAAAAAGTGTAAGTCAAGTTGACTGCGCGACTAATTATTCTTTGAGAATTTAAGCCTTTAAGATTTTATGTTCAAATTCAATTCTGACTTACCGCCTGGTGTCTGAGTGCGTGCATGTCCAAGTCCGCCTGGTGTCTGAGTGCGTGCATGTCCAAGTCCGCCTGGTGTCTGAGTGCGTGCATGTCCAAGTCCGCCTGGTGTCTGAGTGCGTGCATGTCCAAGTCCGCCTGGTGTCTGAGTGCGTGCATGTCCAAGTCCGCCTGGTGTCTGAGTGCGTGCATGTCCAAGTCCGCCTGGTGTCTGAGTGCGTGCATGTCCAAGTCCGCCTGGTGTCTGAGTGCGTGCATGTCCAAGTCCGCCTGGTGTCTGAGTGCGTGCATGTCCAAGTCAATGGCAACACAACTTAGACTGATGTCTTGAACTACCAACCGCTCTTACTCGAAATCTAACGATATTAGTATTAGAAACAAAGCTTGTAAATCAGTAATCGTGCTAAAACTATGCCGACTAACTCTAAACAATGGTGCGTTAGCACAACTTACAATCATTACTGTTATCGAAGTTTATCTATAAGCGTAGGTACTAGGTAGTAAAGAATACCCAATAAAATATGGCACACAGTCTGCGCCGACCGCGAATAGATTACATAGTTTATTTTTATATATCTAAACATATTTATTAGTAATATTAGATTATCCTGGCTATAGCCAAAACGGTATAGACAGCTGTTTTTTTCTCTTTCAATTTATCTTTTTATAATGTCTTACTTATTTAAAGTGTTGTTAAAGTTTATTAAAATAATTTCGAAGCACTGAAATTTCACCAATTTGTCCAATGCATGTAATATTAGAAATAAAACTGAACATTTCTAACTAAAATTTAAAAGAAAAAGCTAAACTATTGATTGTGTCAATGGAAAAGTTTCTTCTACGAGCAGCTAAATGAGAAAGTTATTTGCCTAAAATAAATCCCACTGATTTAATTAAATGATTTATTCGTTTTAATTCACTTTTAAATCATATCTAATAATTAGCATTAAAATAACCAAATAAATATAAATATTTAATGTCTAATAAATATTATTAAAAGCATTATGTTGCATTGTTTATCCAAAAAGAAATTTAAGCCCGCCTGTTAAATAAACTCTTTTTGACACATTGGAATATAATAAAAGGCAAGTTTCCGTCCTTTCTGTCCGTTCTGTCCCGTCATCTATAGCGATTGGTCCCTCAAACACATATGACTCCTACAGCCAATCATATTGAACACGTTTACGCCATTTACGCGGACGTTCAAAACGAGTTATTTCAGGTGCAGTATTTCTTCCAAGACTTTATTTTGAGTTATGCGGGTTGGGATTTATAGTCAAAAGCTCTGTTTTTACGAGTTATTTATTTTAACTATAATGAATAGTATTTTTGACGTGATGCACATGTATGCCTGTCAAGACGGCTGTTGGAGGGGAGTTACAACATGCCACCGAACGATGGCGGAACGACCTTGGACGGCTTTGTTGCTCGTATGGAATAAACCAACAAATGTCACAAAAATTAAATTATACAGACATAGAAACACATACTCACTAGCGTGGCAAAATCAACCTCGTTCCATTGCGCGCAAATACCCCTCTACTCATACACACACATACTATGTCACATACTTTTTTCTAATTTTAATTCAAACAAAAAACAGCCATACATTTGACATAAGACCCCGCGTCTCAGTTTATTCCCTCATCCGCTGTATAGATTTCAATTTTTAAGTATTGCTCCATATGTGTCATTTACATATTTGTGACGTTAAATCTAAGCTTAGATCACACTTTTTATGTCCCCCCTCCCAGCTAAAAATGTGTATTTGTTGAAAAATCCAAATGATTTGTCTAAATGTGTTTGTGTATAATAAACACATTTATATACATATATAGTCTTACGACTGATACTCGTCTGTGCTTTATCCAATAGGCTTACTAACTTACTAGTTAAAAAGTTAAATACATTTCACAGTTTCTAATAATTGTAATCAAGCACATTTTAATATATATGGTGTTTGTTGGACAGAGGAAATATAATCTCAAATTAAAGTAGAAAATGTATTACATTTATAATTAATAACTCCGCATTATAAATGATTTAAGAATAAATGATACACTTTTCTAATCATAACAATATGAATTAAAAAAATGTATTCCCTTTTATCTCCTTTCAAATGCTATTTTTCTATCGCTTCAAGTTATTTCTTTTAAAAGCTGCGTAAATTTCGTTTTTAAAATATTTGACATTTGTAAAGCACTTTCTAATAAGATCACCGCGGTTAAAGGAAATGTGGTAGTTGTTAGCAATGAGTACGTTAAAATATTCTTATTATTTTAAAATTATGCCAGTACAGTATACGCACAATACAATATGAGCTATAAACTATTCGCAACGGTATTTAAACTTAAACCGTCTTAGGGTCTCACGTTTGAGAATCTGATTAGGTGTCTCTGTTCTGAGGCTAGTCCTATCTTATAGACCAGGGGTGGCAAGACCTTTAGCTTCTGAGGGCCATTTTTAACTGTCAACAAATTTTAAGAGCCGCATTGAAGCACTCTGGGTCACTTAACCTGGCTTGGAAATAATCCAGTAAACACTTGTAGCAAATCTTTCATAAATTATACGCGAGCCGCAGTGAGAACACAGAAGAGCCGCATGCGGCTCGCGAGTCGCAGTTTGGCCACCGTTGTTATAGACCATAGAATTGAAATGAATTCTATGACTAGAGTGCACGCCCTTCTTCCTATGCAACACCTTTGGCCATTTTCAGACATTTAAAAAAAAATCAGTGGCAATAAGTTTCACTAAGACTAACCTAAACTTTTAACAACATACAATCGTACAATCATACAATCATACACTTGAATTTAGATCCTCGGTGGAAAGGGGGGGGTGACCGTTATGGACACTATTCCGAGAAGGACACTCCACTGCCGCGATTTGAGAAGCTGCGCGATACACTCGCGCAGTACTCATCAACCCAATCCAACGACCCATCACCAGCTAGACACGATTTGTGCGTGCAACTATTCAGTTGCCGAGAGATGCATTCAGAGGGTTGCACAAAAGACCACATCGACGGGATTCCTTGTGTATTGATCTGTGTGTATAGACAAAATGGCTGGGGGGGGTGTCCATGGGTTGTGAGGGTCGAGGAGGAGAAAGGTGGAGGAAGATAAGTGGGGCTGGGTGGGTGGGTGACGTATTTCCTCCGCCTTGATCCGAGTTTTTCAACCCCTGCAGGATGACAAGGACAAACATGACACAGAAATCGGTCCCGGCCTCAGTATGCCACACACAGAGAACACTAAACCGTTTCTGAGGCTGGGAAATTGGACCAATAGTAGTAATGGTACTACCATCATTGGACCATTAGTAGTAATGGTACTACCATCATTCTTCATCTCTATTGGTCTCTAACGTTTGTAAGTCTGATCCGAATAGTTATGAAACATTAATTTTGAAATTTATGTCAGATAAGTTCATTATTGTTTTATTTCTGATAAAAACTTGCGTTCTGTTTTATCGCATTAAAATTATTATATTTTCTGTTTTTGTTTTTTATTTTTCAATGGAAATTTAAAAAAAAATATATTAACTTCTTTTATCTAAAATGGTAAAAAATTAAAATCCCGCCTTCTAATTTTTTTACACTTACAATGTAAACTAAACAAACAGTAAAATTGGATTTTGAATGACGAAACGTCACTACACACTTTGGCCGATTCCCCCTCTTCACAACACACTCCCGCTGATTTCTCAAAATTTAAACTTATTAATTCTTAATAAATTCGCAAGAAGAAAAAAAGACACTAATAAGATAAGCCAAGGCTGAAAGCTTTAAAAATAAATAACAAAAATAATAAATAAATAAATAATTGACACAGGTAACACATTTCTGTTTTGTCATGTTTACATTAAAATTTCTGTACCAATAGATTTCAAAATTCTCTACGTCATGAACAAGTATCTAATTTATTTGAATTTTAATCAAAACACTATAAAGCGACCCACGCATGGTATACTGATATAAAGTGACCCAGCCATGGTATACTGATATAAAGTGACCCAGCCATGGTATACTGATATAAAGTGACCCAGCCATGGTATACTGATGTAAAGTGACCCATGCATGGTATACTGATGTAAAGTGACCCAAGCATGGTATACTGATATAAAGTGACCCAAGCATGGTATACTGATATAAAGTGACCCAGCCATGGTATACTGATATAAAGTGACCCAGCCATGGTAGACTGATATAAAGAGAACCACACTTCTTGTTTCATCAGAAGAAAGAAGAGGAAAGATTGTTGAAGCAATAAATATTGAGAGAATACAATTGAAATGCATTGCGCTACTATCGACAAACTCGATAAACTCTTTAAAGGTCTCCACGTGTCACATAATAGTTGAATGTATACAAATTTCAGGAGAAGGAAAAACGGAAAAGCACTTTCCCGTGATATTTGCTTGGTCCGTCAACCACAGTGTTGATATTGTACATCACTTTAGTCGTTGGATTGAATACAAATAGGGCTATAGTGTAATGACATCGCTAGGGCCAAAGTGTAATTAACCTCAATAGGGCCAAAGTGTAATAACATCAATAGGGCCAAAGTGTAATAACCTCAATAGGGCCAAAGTGTAATAACCTCAATAGGGCCAAAGTGTAATAACATCGCTAGGGCCAAAATGTAACAACCATAACCATGCTAGGTCCAAAATGTAATAACATCGCTAGGGCCAAATTTTAATAACCTCGCTAGGGCCAAATTGTAATAACCTCGCTAGGGCCAAAGTGTAATAACCTCACTAGGGCTAAAGTGCAATAACCTCGCTAGGTCCAAAATGTAATAACCTCGCTAGGGCCAGGGCCGGGCCAGGGCCAAAGTGTAATGACACTGTAAGATGACGTGACAGTTAGGATCTGTATTTGATGTTGGCGATCGCATGTCAGTTCCCTGTGCGTAGTGAAGGGTTAGATCCACATCTTTGCTATGGTGTCTGCATGTTACTTGATTCTATTGACCAGCTCTCGTAATAGATGGCTATCCGTGTATGGTGCTAAGGTCACATTATCCTCCATACTATTAAAATAGTTCAAAATTTCTCTCGTGAATTCCATTATCCCAGTTTTGGATTTTTCTCTACCTTGTCGGGGTTATTGGTGCGTGCCTGAAGGTGATATTTTTGAAAAATTAAATAGATATCAAATTTGATAGATCGAAGATGGAGAAACATAAATCACGTTATTTTATAGTAAGAAATATAGACACATTTAATTCTGATTTAAAAAAATATATTTAAAAATGATGATATAGAAAGGTCAGCTGTCACTGTAAAAAAAACTTAATGCCTGTATTCCCTGTATGATCAATCTCTTAAATATCATTTCATGCCACCTATCTACTCAAGGTGCTGGCCAACGGATACAAGTCAACGTAATAATATACCACCCTTACCATGCCCACTTAATACAATCTCCCCTAATAACCTACATAACACTACTCCACTTTAATAAATTACAACTATTACCTCGCACCTAATAAAATCCCATAAAAAAATCAACTTATACAATCCTACAAACAACGATCCCATCTAATAAATAATAAAGTCCATCGTGTTGTGCCATTAAAGACGTTCGGTGTACTGAGAAGCGTGTCTTATAGCCAATTTATACCGCAAAACACTCCATGGTTTGCTCCATGAGATGCTCAATAGTGTGTATACTGTGACAATAGTGCGTATACTGTGACAATAGTGTGTATACTGTGACAATAGTGTGTATACTGTGACAATAGTGTGTATACTGTGACAATAGTGTGTATACTGTGACAATAGTGTGTATACTGTGACAATAGTGTGTATACTGTGACAATAGTGCGTATACTGTGACAATAGTGTGT
The DNA here is from genome assembly GCA_944989445.1 of Ampullaceana balthica. Lineage (NCBI taxonomy): Eukaryota > Metazoa > Mollusca > Gastropoda > Lymnaeidae > Ampullaceana > Ampullaceana balthica. Next base: position 51,478 of record CALYLW010000913.1, read on the forward strand.
ATACTGTGACAATAGTGTGTATACTGTGACAATAGTGTGTATACTGTGACAATAGTGTGTATACTGTGACAATAGTGTGTATACTGTGACAATAGTGTGTATACTGTGACAGTAGTGTGTATACTGTGACAGTAGTGTGTATACTGTGACAGTAGTGTGTGTACTGTGACAGTAGTGTGTGTACTGTGACAGAAGTGTGTATACTGTGACAGTAGTGTGTATACTGTGACAGTAGTGTGTGTACTGTGACAGTAGTGTGTGTACTGTGACAGTAGTGTGTGTACTGTGACAATAGTGTGTGTACTGTGACAGTAGTGTGTATACTGTGACAGTAGTGTGTATACTGTGACAGTAGTGTTTATTACTGTGACAGTAGTGTGTGTACTGTGACAGTAGTGTGTGTACTGTGACAATAGTGTGTATACTGTGACAGTAGTGTGTATACTGTGACAGTAGTGTGTATACTGTGACAATAGTGTGTATACTATGACAATAGTGTGTATACTGTGACTCAGACTGCCGACGTTTATTGAATCGGATGTTGTTGTAGGCATTCGCATTTTGTCTTCACATGACTGGAAAAAAAAACGTACGAAATATTTCCAACCTGGAACGGACCACTTTGTCTTGGTCAACCAGAGAGCATAGTCACGATACTGTCTTTCGAATGGAAGCACCACCACTTGTAGCATCACCATTGTCTGACACTTATAGCACCACCATTGTCGGACACTCATAGCACCACCATTGTCTGACACTCATAGCACCACCATTGTCTGACACTCATACACCACCATTGTCTGACACTCATAGCACCACCACTGTCTGCCCTTACACTACCACCATTGTCCGACACAGCACAACCATTGTCCGAAACAACACTACCATTGTCCGACACAGCACTACCATTGTCTGAAACAGCACAACCATTGTCTGAAACAGCACTACCATTGTCCGACACAGCACTACAATTGATCGACACAGCACTACCATTGTCCGATACAGCACTACCATTGTCCGACACAGCACTACCATAGTCCGACACACCACCACCATTGTCCGACACAGCATTACCATTGCCCGACACAGCACTACCATTGTCCGACACACCACCACCATTGTCCGACACAGCACTACAATTGCCCGACACAGCACTACCATTTTCCGACACTTACAGCACCACGATTGTCTACCCAGAGGCGGCGTTAGGTACGCGCGAGGCCTGGTGCAACAATGACCCCACAGCCCCCCCCTAGATGAGATCAGTTCTTGCGCAAACTCAGTAGTGCAATATCTGCCGGCTCTTTTGTTATTAAAATGTAGTCTCAAGTCTGGAACGCGGGGCCTTGGGCGATTGCCCCAGCTTCCACCCCCAAAAGGCCGCTCCTGTGTCTACGCTTCACAGCACCACCATTTTCCGACACTTGCGACACCACCATTGTCTGCCCCTTACAGCACCACGATTGTCTGCCCCTTACATCCCCACCATTGCCCAACAATTACAGCCAGACTTTAGTCGCAAGCCTGATCACCTTAAAAAATATTTGAAAATAAATAAACTTACTTTTTAAAAAAATTTAAAACGCACACGGGTACCAAAAATATTCAAAACTCACAGTAAAAATATTTAAAATTCCCCAACCTGTAATTTCAGAACTGAGTCCACCATTGACGGCTCAGTTTGTTACGAACACACACTTACCGAACCACAGCTTGACGGGGACCGGCTTCCAAGAGATGTGACGTAAGTCGCGTGCCGCAAGATGGCACTTTGACATGTACACTGTGTTGTAAATAAATAAATGACGACCCGGAGACACGCTAATAGCAGACGACAGGAACCCGGTCACAGTCTATTAGTCGCCTCTCGTCTGCTCCACTCAGCCGGGGCTAACTTATTCATAGTGCCTGTCACGTTCGACTGACGACCACCAGAGTGGAACCCCAGTTTATAAATAGCGCAGTGTTACTCCCCCCACCCCCGAGATTATGATATGGACAATATTAAATACAACCAAATGTGCGTCTCGGGGTCTCCTTTTCCGATGAGATGTTGCGGCGAAATATGAAATTGAGTGACGATTTCTTCCCACCTTTTCACACCGTTCACAAGAAGCAGCGTTATAGTAAACGTATCTCATGGAGAATCAGGGCCGGATTAAGACTTGATGGGGCCTTAGGCTACTTGAGATATGGGGGCCCTTTTGAAGTCCAGATATTCTATGTCAGTGCCAAATATGAGAAGAAGAAAAATTCGGGGGCCCCCAAGAAAGCGGGGGGCCCTAAGCTATAACTTGTTTAGCAAATCGTTAAATCCAGCACTGTAGAGAATGAATACGTGCAAACGTTTGAGGTCGTATAATAACGTGCAGTCCTTACTTTTGACAATAATCGTCAAAAGAAACAAATAATTAGAAACAGCGGTAATCATTTTGAGTTGGATTGCATATGTGAATTAGTCAAACAATTTTCGCCAGTTTTAACGTAACCGAATTCTTAACACCATGCACACTATCAAGAGACACTATCAGGATATAGGAAAGGGCAAAAGCATTTAATTTTTCTTGTTAATAAATTTTCGCGTTTGAAGTTGAAATGTGTTAGTGTTCAAATGAGTTAATAGGGCAACTTGGATGACGTCATCAGGGAGAGTTTCACGTGGGAATTTCATCAAATGACGACGATGTGACATGCGCCGTAAGCGTTATGATGATAAAGACGGCCGAGAACGAATAGAATGTTATACATTATTGTGATGACCTGTCATAGAAAAGGATTACTGAAGTAAAAAGTTGTTCAACGATTACTGTGCAAAAATAATAAATAAATAAATAAATAAAAAATATTAGCGTGGATAATTATTATTCAGATGCCGAATAAAGCGAACATCTCCTTTTGAAAGCATCGTGTGTTTGCATGGTTTACAGTTAACCCTCTTTAGTCTACGGACAGTGGTGAGAATATACCTGGAGATCAATGTATTCGGAAGCTACTTGTATTGCCATATTTAATTTTTCAATTTTGAGCTCTTAAAATATTATAGAATATGAAATGTTTTAGATAAATATATTCGCGAAATGTTTTATAAGCATTATTTTCGCCCAACCGTATCCATATTTATAATTGCAGGACATATCAGATATTATATAGGTGGAAGATATTAAATACTTAAATGGAGGAATGTATAAAGTATTAAAACGGTGGGCAAACATTAAATCAGTTGGTAATACTAAATACTAACTTGTTTGGAAATAATAAATACTAAATATTTATTTAGCATTAAATAATAAATAGGTGTGAGATACTAAAAACTAAATAGGTGGGGAAAATTAAATTATAAATCGACAGCAAAATAACGTTAAATACTAAATCGGGAAATGTAAAAAATTACAAAGTTTGGAGAAATTTAATATTCAAAAGATGGGAAATAATAATTACTAAATAGGTGGGAAATATTCAATACTCCCAAATAGTGGGGTATAGGGGAATATTAAATACTAAATAGATGGGAAATTAAAGTTAAATACTAGATCGGTGGGGAATATTTTTAAAAAAAATGGCTGGAAATATTAAATACTTAATAGGTTGGAAATATTAAATATTACTTACTAAAAAAAAGATAATTACTGTTAAATGCTAAATGGGTGAGTATGTTATAAAAATAATTAGGTTAAGCTATAAAATCTTAATATTCGGGAAAACATTTAATGCTAAATAGGTGGGAGATTATAAGTAGTAACTAGTGGGAAATATTAGACACAAAAAGGTTGGAAATTATTAAAGGCTGATTAGGTGGTAAATATTAAATACTGATTAGGTGCATGGTAAATATTAAATATAAATACTAAAAAGGTAGGAAAAAAAATAAATACTTAGGTGGGATATTTTAAATACTAACTAGTTCATTAATACTTAACAATAAATATGTGAAAAGTATGAAAATATTAAATTCTAAATAGATTGGAAATACTTTAATCTGTCTTTCTGCACATACACACGGCCATCTAAAAGATAACCCCAATCCGCGATTATCTGATTGTAACGCCAAAAGCGCAACGAAAACCCTAGTCTGTGCTCTTGTTCTCTCTGGTCTCGATTATTGTAATTCTCTTTTTTCAGTTTCAACAAAACATCACATCGCAAATCTACAACAATTTTAAAATTTAGCTGCCAGACTAGTTCTTAATTCGAAAAAATTGGTTGGGAAACGTTAAATAGTAAAATCAGTGTGAAATGAGAAATACTAAAACTAAAATCAGTGGGGAATGTTAAATACTCAAATCGGTGGGCATTTTTAATACTAAAAGCGGTTGAAAAATTTTAAATACTAAAATCAGTGGCAAGTGTTAGATAGCAACTAGATTTGAAGTATTGAAAAGCGTATAATACCGCCATACTATTTTTTGACAGTTTTTATCCGACGCTTTCCCAATGCTTCTTTGAAATTTGTTTCATGCCTCGGACTTCTTATCTTTGAGTTAATCATTTTTGTTTACGTTATATCTCATGTTTGTCACAATCGGCAACTAACTCACCTCGCACAACCCCTCTAATACACCGTAAATGGGCGCGTATTAAATCCGATTCGCATATAAGCCGACCTTTAAAAAGAATGATCCCAAAATTGCGATTTTAAAAAACAAAAACAAATCTCGCACATAAGCCGTCCGCTGTGGTAACATGTCTCTTTCCTGCTGTGTGACAAACAAGGAAGATGAGCGTTATATATAAGTAAACACTGTTTATATAAAAATTGCAACTGTTTTTTTAAAGAGTATTATTCACGGCAGCAAATGAATATATATATGCTCTTAATAAATAAACTTTTGCTTCAGTTTGTGGATGGATATGTGGAAATTCACCACCCGACAAATCACAGCTCTTGTCTTAAAGCTGTTCCCATTCATTAATTCGACACCGAATTTGCAATGATCCGATGACATGTGATCGAAGCGAAACATTTACGAATTATATCAGTGGTACACTTGAAAACAATGAATTAGTATGGATTGTTTCGTGAGTGCCTTGAATTGCATTTAATTTTGAAGAGTAACGAACTTTTTGACCATATGAGACTGGGGTACTGATGATTGAATCTATAGCAGATGCTGTCCCCAGGCATAAGCCGCCCCAACGATTTGACTTTTTAAAAATTCAGTTTCATATGCGATAGTTTACGGCACGTCGTGGATTCAATAAATAAATATTTTTTAAAAAAAATATCAATCATTGCATCCTTTTGGCGCTACAGCTTATCCACTTCTTTCCATTTAGACCTAACAATGCCTTTCTCCTCGTAGTTTGGATGGCGAGTTGTAGATTTTCAATAAAAACCATCTATCCATCCTAGCCTATAAGGTCTTCCCTTGAGCCGTTTTTGAGCCGTTTTCCTCTAGGGTTTTGGTGGTTCACGCGGTCCGCTCCTCTGTCGTTTGTCATTCATTCCAAGTGCCTGAACAAATAAATACAAATTTAAAAAACAACAACAGTTTACTTAAATTAAACAGAATTTAATTGTTACAAATGTTACTGAAATAAGCTCTCATATTATACTTTAATTTTAAAATAACTGTAAAAAAACCAAGTTTTTGACTATAAATCATTTATGTACGAGAAGTAACTAAAAGAATGTTCATTATAATACGCAGCGCAAGACCATCCAAAAATACAAAATTGTAGTTGTGTCGTAAAACATGTTTAATATAATGCGCACCGATCAGGAATATGTTTATAAAAAGTGTTGTCAATAAAATACGCACCTTATTGCGCGACAGAAAGGTTGTTCAATATAATGCGCACCCTTACACTCTATCTCAAAAAATAACATGATACATAGGAATAAATAAAATAATCTAAAAAATCAATAATTCAATTACGGTACATGTGATCGATCTGAAATTTTGATACATTGTTTTTATCATCGGTACAAAACTGCCTGCAAAATTTCAGCTCGCTAGCTTACGAGGAAGTGGGTTAAAAATTGATCCAAAGTTTTGGCGACAAGCAAGGGTTCAAGGGTGCAAGCAAGCAGACACCACGAGTTAATATAAAGGATTTAAAAACGAATTGGTCTGTTCGGTGAACCTTTATTACATTTGCTTTGCAAAACAATAGCTGAAGCTAGATTGTATATGCAGTGAATAAAAATTAATTAAATATGTACAGGTATTAGCTAAGTTTATAGTAATAGAGATCACAGTCATATTTTTATTTATTTATTTTTTTGTTGTTGTTTTTTCTCAGCTCTGGGCTAATTTATAAAACCAAGCCGTAATAATGTGTGTGTGTGTGTGTGGGGGGGGGGTACGGAAATGGTAATTTGTGTAAGAAAACTATGACGTCAAATGTTATCTTTACCGTCAACCACCCTTCTATCAAAGGGTCACTTTCTTAGAATGCCTCCTTTGAATCCCGTAGTTTCGGAGAGTTACGTACTTTTGTGTACACTCCTTAGGAAGATAATCCTAAATGAATTCGTCAAAAGAGAAGCTTGAAATTAATACCAAGAAAATGTGTCTATTTCACTGAAGAGCTCTGCTCACTATATATCCGTTATTTGAGAAATTGTGTCTATTGCATTGAAGAGCTCTGCTCACAATATATCCGTTATTCGAGAAATTGTGTCTATTGCATTGAAGAGCTCTGCTCAAAATATATCCGTTATTCGAGAAAAGGTGTCTATTTCATTGAAGAGCTCTGCTCACAATATATCCGTTATTCGAGAAATTGTGTCTATTGCATTGAAGAGCTCTGCTCACAATATATCCGTTATTCGAGAAATTGTGTCTATTGCATTGAAGAGCTCTGCTCACAATATATCCGTTATTCGAGAAAAGGTGTCTATTTCATTGAAGAGCTCTGCTCACAATATATCCGTTATTCGAGAAATTGTGTCTATTGCATTGAAGAGCTCTGCTCACAATATATCCGTTATTCGAGAAATTGTGTCTATTGCATTGAAGAGCTCTGCTCACAATATATCCGTTATTCGAGAAATTGCGTCTATTGCATTGAAGAGCTCTGCTTACAATATATCCGTTATTCGAGAAATTGTGTCTATTGCATTGAAGAGCTCTGCTTACAATATATCCGTTATTCGAGAAATTGTGTCTATTGCATTGAAGAGCTCTGCTTACAATATATCCGTTATTCGAGAAATTGTGTCTATTGCATTGAAGAGCTCTGCTCACAATATATCCGTTATTCGAGAAATTGTGTCTATTGCATTGAAGAGCTCTGCTCCCAATATATCCGTTATTCGAGAAATTGTGTCTATTGCATTGAAGAGCTCTGCTTACAATATATCCGTTATTCGAGAAATTGTGTCTATTGCATTGAAGAGCTCTGCTTACAATATATCCGTTATTCGAGAAAAGGTGTCTATTTCATTGAAGAGCTCTGCTCACAATATATCCGTTATTCGAGAAAAGGTGTCTATTTCATTGAAGAGCTCTGCTCACAATATATCCGTTATTCGAGAAATTGTGTCTATTTCAGTGAAGAGCTCTGCATTGAAGAGCTCTGCTCACAATATATCCGTTATTCGAGAAAATGTGTACATTTTTTGGAGAAAATAACGATTCATTTAAAAAAATAAAATTCAGATTACAATTTTCTTGAATGATTTTATCCCCTTCCTTTTTCTTTCTCCCCCCCCCCAAATCTAAATTAAGTTTAGGATATAATACACACAAAGAAAAAAAAATACACAATCATGAACAGCCACAATTTTTTTCACACATAGCTATAGAATCGCCAAACTCAGCAACGCTCTACTGTTGCGCTCTGGGCTCTGGATAAAAAAAATAATTAAGACTCTTGGTCAATGATACTCTAATAATACTGAAGCCGACTGGTGGTCAGTTATAAGACAATAAGTCCCAGTCACAAGTAGGGCTGTCAATTTTGTTGAAAAAAAGCTCCCCGGGTACCCGTGAAAATTTCGAACGGGTACCCGGGTTACCCGATCTAAACGTCGCATAATTTTCCCCGTCATGATTGCTATACAATGCAACCTAGCCACCATCCACGCACCTCATTTCACACAGTAGTAGTAGCCAACGGCTTGCTTCCAGTAAAATACTATTACTAATGCACTACAATTAACTATAATGCACTAAAACCTTTTATTCAATTCCTGCTGTAAATGCATTCGTCATACTCATAAACGACAGTAAGCTGAGCATGCAAAAAAAATGTCAACAGCAATGACGTAACGTTTAAGATCATACCTTGAATGTTAATATCCACTTGGCGTCGGTAGTCGATTCTAATGGCGATGAAGGTCGCAATACTGCGGTAAATCTCAAGTGATCGTGCTCAAGTCAGTGGTACTGCTTTTGTTAACACCAAAAAATTGCTGACATTGGGTGGATCGGCGGTTTGTTTATAAATATAAATTCATGAATAGCGTTCAGAAGGCATTTTATCACGTTGGGTTGCCACCCTTCGCATACATATTTTCATTAAAATTGTTGCATTTTGCCGTGTCGCTGTCAACTAACTTGGCATGATTCCACACGGCCGACATCTTACCCATCTTATTAACTTTAAAAACTGACAACTTTGGGTGTACATCAATTTTTGGGCTAGGCAAACACGTGTTAATGAACGCAAGAAACACACGCGAATGCAAGGGCTGTGGGTTATAGCAGTGCTTCTCAAAGTGGGGGTCCGCGGAAGTTATTAAGAAAGGAGAGAAACATATAATTATAATCCTCCAATTGCTACCAATAATACTAACCCTATAGAATTTGTCATTTTTGGCAATAATCAAATAAATGAAAGAAATAAAAGGAAATAAAATAAAATACATTTCGCTACCATGTAAGTACAGGGAAAATAGTGCACCGGTTCCTGGTGCAATGGAAAAAATTCCTGCCGGTCCGCAATACAAAAAGTTTTGAGAAGCACTAGGTTATAGGAGAGGAGAGGGGGGAGTAGAAAAACGGCATTAGATAGTATCAATCAGTGACCCACTGTCGGCTATTTCAAAGCAAAGTTAGTGTCAACGCAAGGGTGTTTGAATGAACAAAAAACAAACACGGCATCTTTCATCTCTGTGGAGTCCATCCTCACAGCCGACGTCTTACACATCTTACACTGTTAGTAACTATTTAATTTATTAAATTTAAATACTGACGACCTTGTACGCCTTATTAACATCAGTTTTTCTAGGTCACCACGTGTTAATGAACACAAGATGTGCAAGGGTGTGGGTTATCTGTCGCTCTGCCTACACCGCCATTCATCAGATCAGCTCATTCCGTCATTACTTAACAGTTAGTGCAACAAAAACTCTAGTCTGTGCTCTTGTTCTAGCTCGCATTGATTATTGCAATTCTCTTCTGTCAGGTGCGCCAAAACAATGCATTTAAAAACTACAGAAAGTTCAAAATTCAGCTGCCAGACTAGTTCTTAAGGCAAAAAAACATGACCATGTTACTCAGCTACTTTACTCACTTCATTGGCTACCTATACAAGCTCGAATTGATTACAAACTGGCTGTTCTCTGTCACAACTTCTTTTCTGACTCATCTCCTTCCTATCTTAATGAACTTCTGTCGGTCTACTCACCCAGTCGTCAGCTACGCTCTTCTGCAGACACACGTATTCTCTGTGTTCCTAAGACACGAACTAAAACTTTGGCGAAAGGTCATTCTCTTTTTGTGCAGCCAAACAATGGAATTCTCTACCCTTTACACATCCGTAGTATTCCAACTACCAAGTCCTTCAAGACTGCACTTAAGACGCATCTTTTCAAAATGTATTTACAAAATTAATGAAACAACATTTGTTTTTAATGATTAACGTAGCTTATGTGTAATGTACTGTCCTTTATGTTGTTATTATGGTATGAATGGTTATTTAATTATTATATGTATGTTATGATCTCCATGTAAAGCGCTGTGAGCCCGGTTCCTTACTGGGATACAGCGCTATATAAATAATCAATTATTATTATTATTATTATTATAGGAGTGAAGGGAGGAGAGGGGGGTAGATAAACACATTAGCTAGTATCAATCGGTGTATTTCAAAGCAAAGTTAGTGTCAAAGCAAGTTTTTTTAAAATTAACAAACACAGCGTCTTTCATCTCTAAACAGTCCATCCTTTTTTTTTGGCAGAGGACTTTTGTTTCCTTTATATGATTCTTTTTAAGAACCAATTTTTTTTTGTGTTGTGCGATTTCTCTTTCACGTTGAGAGAGAAAAATATATATCAAAATACATTGTATTTTTTTGGGACCGTATTTTATTTCCCGTTGACAGATATTTCTCCTTAGATGTACTTTACAACATATATTTGAAACAAAATCTTTCATTTAATAAATTGTTTCGCAAGCCACAATGTAAATACAAAAAGCCGCATGGGAGCCTAAGTTTGGCCTACTGTTAATATAGACATTGAAGCCACATTTTCATGGGTACCCGGGCGGAATTTTACTACCCGGGTAATCATACGGCAACGGGTTCCGGGTACCCGTTGACAGGCCTAGTCACAAGTGTATCAAACAAAAGTTTATTCAATCCCAACATACCGTCAACCGTCGTTCAGTTGCTTCACTCTCACTCTCTCTCTCTCTCTCTATCTCTCTCTCTCTCTCTCTCTCTCTCTCTCTCTCTCTCTCTCTCTCTCTACTTCCTTCACTCCTCGTGCGTCTCGGTGCGACGCACAATAGTCCGGTGCGCACTATACTACACTACCCTATTATGTATAACAATTATATCAGTACATATAAGACCAGTGATTCTCATACCTCGACACTTGACATCCACCACAATGACATAAGGACACTTTTCTTAGATGTCGTAGTGACAACAAAATCACATGCCAACCCAAACATATAGCCAACCTCCAATGCATGAGCGTAACCGAAACCTGTCACGCTTTACGCTGCCTCTTTTACACAAGGCCTGATCTTAAGCCTCCAAACGTCCGCTTTGCTTACCAAAATATCCCAACTATATCTCACCGCAGTCTTACCTACATGTTCCCTCCATTGCCCCCCAAAATATCCCAGAGTGGACCACTTATATAGTATCCTATCAACTATTAATACAGTACATCCCAACATTGTCTCACTCACAAACTTGATTATTTCGCAGATAAAAGAGAAAAAAAAACCTCGCAAGTTTCTTCCGCTCTGAGCTACTCGATAAATGCAATACGCTGCATTGTACATCACTTATAGTAATAATAATAATAAATTGATTATCCTACATGCGATCACATTCCATCATACATAACCGGCGCACTTTCGTAGACACAAGATGACAATTGGAGTATAATTGAACCCGTCTGATCTGCCCCGAAAAATTATTCCCTGGAAAACAAAAACATCCTTTCAAAATATCACCGAAAGAGGGCCCCAAAAGGAACCTCAACTAGTGGGCCCCAAAAGGACCCTCAACTAATGGGCCCCAAAAAAAAACCCTTAACTAATGGGCCCCAAACAATGACCCCCCCTCAATCCCCTCTCCCTCGCTCTTTCAGTAAGGTCATGGCCATGTATATAGCCCCAGATTTTCACAAGTTGTTGTAAGTCTTTATAACCTCCAGTGAAATCGCAAACAGTAATTGCATAAACGTATCTGTAAGTCTCAAGAAATAACTTAGGCAAACGGCAAACAAATTTAACACACACACACCACACACACACACACACACACACACACACACACACACACACACACACACAGACACACACCCTACCCGAACACACATTATTTTCGGTGTTAGAATGATGCATCTGATTTGGGTTTAAATATAAAGGGGTCCTTTCATGGGGTAGTTAGTCGTAGCATTGTTGAGGCCTTCTTTTTTTTAATGGCCATTTTGTCTTGACAAGTACGCTACCATCTTTCTAGATGCCCCATATCACTGTCAATATATCTTAAACATTGCATATAATGTACTAACACGTATTATACACATACTAATTTAAAATGTTTTTTTTTATCACAGTCGCCAGGCTAGATAATAAAAAAGCAAAACCCACATTTCCGAAAGAAAATTAACTTTTTAAAACCAACCAGGAACATGGTTCCTCCCTTATTATGCTTGATCGAATTAACTATAGATATTATTTAACGCATCTTATTTTATCAAGCTACAGACGCTCCTTCTATACGGAAGATTATTGCGTCCTACGCTTATCCATGTTTCGTGTCTAGTCTAGCATTTTTATTAGAGTTTCACATTTTGATAGAGTGTTGGTTTCCCTGGCTTCATCAGGCAACCCATACCACGTCCAAATTCCGAATTACTTTGTCCTGCGCCTGACAGCAATTTTTATAAATTACTGGCTAAGTCTTTATTTTATCTTATCTTATCTTATCTTATCTTATCTTACAACTTCTTTCACAACGTTGTCAATTCTGGGTGTCCATTGATGTCCCGTCCCCTATGACTCCTATCTAATAATAAAATCTTTCGTTTTGAATGTTAAGTTCCCCATTGTCCATCAAAGACATCCAATTGTTTGCGGATTATTTCTGCTGTAGTTCGCAACAATGAAAACGTTGGAGACCGTGTGCAGGGCAAGCAGATTGGAATAGCTGACGCGATGTTTTGTGCATTACAACACTTAAGTAGTGTGTGTGGTTACATCCTTAATAGGATTTAGTTGATTACACAATTTAGACGGTGTGTTGTTTAAATCCGAGATAACGTGTTGATTGTCACATCTCTGATACGGTGTGTTGATGGTTACATCTCTGACACGGTGTGTTGATGATTACATCTCTGGCACGGTGCGTTGATGATTACATCTCTGACACGGTCTGTTGTTGATTACATCTCTGACTCGCTGTTTTGTTAGCTACATCTCTGGCATGGTGTGTTGTTAGCTACATCTCTGACACGGTGTGTTGATGATTACATCTCTGACGCTGTGTGTCATTGGCTACATCTCTGACACGGTGTGTTGATGATTACATCTCTGACTCGGTATGTTGATGATTACATCTCTGACTCGGTGTGTTGTTAGCTACATCACTGACACGGTGTGTTGATGGTTACATCTCTGACGCTGTGTGTCGTTGGCTACATCTCTGACTCGGTGTGTTGATGATTACATCTCTGATTCGGTGTGTTGATGGTTACATCTCTGACACGGTGTGTTGTTGATTACATCTCTGACACGGTGTGTTGGTGGTGGTTACATCTCTGACACGGTGTGTTGTTGGCTACATCTCTGACTCGGTGTGTTGATGATTACATCACTGACACGGTGTGTTGTTGACTACATCTCTGATACGGTGTGTTGATGATTACATCTCTGACACGGTGTGTTGTTGTTTACATCTCTGACGCGGTGTGTCGTTGGCTACATCTCTGACTCGGTGTGTTGATGATTACATCTCTGACTCGGTATGTTGATGATTACATCTCTGACTCGGTGTGTTGTTAGCTACATCTCTGACACGGTGTGTCGTTGGTTACATCTCTGATTCGGTGTGTTGATGGCTACATCTCTGACACGGTGTGTTGATTGCTACATCTCTGACACGGTGTGTTGATGGTTACATCTCTGGCACGGTGTGTTGGTGGTAAAATCAATAAAACGATTTGTTGATTATTGCATCTCCCAGTGGCATGCTACTAATTAATCCCTGACACTGCGTTGGTAAATATATCCCTGACACTGTGTTGGTAAATACATCTCTGTTATGATGGTGTGTTGGTAAATACATCCCTGACACTGTGTGTTGGTAACTACTCACGGTGTTTTGCTATAATAGGCCTGTCAACGGGTACCCGTGTTCCCGATCAAATTAGTGAATTGTAATAAATTATCTATCACCGCGAGATTAAACTATATGAATTTGCATCACATTTCGAATTGCACAAGATTTTGTGCTTTAAAAATTGGCCTTAATTTTATTTTTTTTCTTAAAATAAATTTATTATTTTTAAATTTTTATTTTCTTTTTTGCGCGATGGGAAATGCAATTGGGGTAGGTCAGAGTTAGGGTTAGGAGTTACGGTTCGAGGTAGGGAGGGATTTAGCAGTTACGACGTTTTGAATTTTAGAACCGTAGTTAATTTCTATAAAAATATTTGCAGCAATCTGTTGCGCACTTGGTAGCGCCGAGTGCAGTATTGAACCGCCGGGCGGTTACTCTGACGACGCGAAGACTGTGTAACGGCGCGACTGTGTACTCAGATTACAACAATGCGAGCAAAGCCAAAATCACTGATAAATTATATAAAAGCCCAAGTCACTTGCTACCTGAATGTATCATTGTATACTTAGCGCTATGACATCATTGTTCGAGCTTATATTTTAATACAAGGTGTGCATCAAGGGGTGTGCAACATAATTAGAAATTAAAGACTCGCCGTAAAATAAAAAAAATATATGACGTCATTGCTTTAGCTTGTATTTTAATTTAGGAAAAGGGAACGATGTAAAAAGAGGATTTGAGGATTTATAATTATAAAATACCTTGTGTACATTTCAGGAAGTTTAATATTTCGTATTTATCAAACAAGGGTAGTTACTGGGCTTTTGAAAAAAAAGTGGGTGCCCAGTTATGAGATAAAATTTGCGTGAAAACTCCTTATTTGTATCGTAACATCGAATACTAGCCAAGGATTTTCAGGCAGTTCGCAAAGAGGCCGGCCAAAGCAACATGTACACTGTTCATATTTAAGTATCAAAGCAGTCATTGGCGAACGCACGCCTGGGGGGCCGTCCATAAATGACGTCACACACCTAGGGCGGGGGTGAGAGGGTCAACCATTTGTGACGATGTGTGACAAGGTGGAGGGGACGTTTAAGAAATTTGACGTCAGATCAAATCGCCCAACCTTTAATAAAAGTTCCACTTACATATTTGATTGTTTACAATTTATTTAATGTCGTTTTACATGGGCTTCGCGCGTGTTACTATATTAGAGTTCAGCACAGCATAAAACTAAATACATATTATACTTAAATGACAAAATAGTAATTTGAAACATGCTCATTTTCAAATAGAAAAATAACTTTTTTTTGGGGGGGGGGATGCTTGTGACATGATATTGGAGGGGTGGGGGGTCTAAACTTTTGTGACGACGTATGACGAGGGGGCAGGGGTGAAAAATCGGCCAAAATTGCGTGACGTCATTTTTGGACGTCACCTTGGTTAAATTTCGAGATGGCCCAGCCCATTCGTGAACTGGTCAAACATCTCTGGCCGTAACAGGTTCACAAGGAATAATAATAGCCAATCAAGTATTGGTCCTGGAGTTTACCTTTCAAAATAGAAATTATTATCCCACTATTAAACACCACAAAGACATGCCAACCTTTGCGTATAGAAAGGCTACAACATTTTTGAAAGATAAAAAGGCGGAAGAAAATATTCTAAGTCGACATTGGAACACGGAAGAGAACCCATTTTACATGGCCCAAAGAAAAAAATGTTCTTTCAATATCGTCACTAAATGAAAACTATTTCCATGACGTTGTTCAGTTAACATTGTCTCTAAATTAAGACCCTTTCTATGACGCTATGTATGTTACAGCAAATGGTTTAACCATGCGCAACAATCTCGTGTTTACTGTAGTAAACATACCCTTTTTTCGGTGTTTAACTCGAATCTCCGTCGGCATCATTTTTCGTGGCAGATCCTGATGATCATAGCAGACGTGTCTGTCGTCGAATAGGGCTTTTGTACGGACGGGATGAGGGCGGCTGCCTGGTAAAGGAAGCAGGCCAAGCCAGGCAGCCTTGAATAACGGTTTTTGGTAAAATTAGATTAACGAGAGACGCAAGCTAAGGCCAACGAGGGTGAGCCGGTACAGCAGACGTGAGGGGGGCTGGGACGGGGCTCGGTGGGCTCACCTTTAAATGGAGAAAACAGTTTTGTGTGTGTTAAGCCTAATCAGCGACGAGAGTTACTTACCTTCATGACCTGTCCTGCCCTTAAAAATCTTGTGGCTGGCATTTTTGTTTTTCTCTAAAAATTTTGCAGAGTATGAGAATATGAGTGCAGGGGCGCATCTAGGGTGATCAGCTTTCGATGCGATAAACCAGAAGAGGCCCATAAAAAGTAATATTGTTTAATTAAAATAGTAATGTGCCACGTAGTCTTTTAACTTTTTGGCATAGTTATAGGTCCTTATTCAAGGCGCAAGCAAACTATTCTGGGTTTTAGTGCCCACCTTGGTAACGAGAAAGTCAAGAAGGTCGATCAAACGGTCCTCTAAGACGAGCGGGACTACCGTAACAGTTCCACAACACTGAGCGGATGTTCCCTAGCGGTCCCCTCTATAGTGATCTGGTCTATCATAGCGGTCCATGTTAGCGATCGTGTCTACCCTATTGCGGTACTCCATAGTGAGTGGGTAAACCCTAGCTGTCCTCTATATTTAGTGCGTCTACCCTAGTGGTCCTACCCTAGTGGTCCCATATAGTGAAGAGTGTCTAGCCTAGCGTCTCTTTGGCTTAATTGAAAAGAAGCACTAAATAATCAGTAGCCTGGGCCCTTGTTTGTTTATGTCCAGTTCGGTTATTGAAAGAATGCTCACAATGTTAATGACTGGGGAAAACAATTAAGTTAATGATAGCCTAGGTATGGTATTCATGTCAGTTGACTTAATCGTCTATTACGGAGAGCTCTCGTGGTAAAAAAAAACACCAACAACCAAACTATTGTCTCAAAATAAGTTTGCTCTCCTGAGGTTGGTGTATAATGTTTGCGCTTGTCAATCCATTAGCGTTAATGTTGGTGCAGTACTGGTAACTAAAGTGTTATAAAGGAAATCAGAGTTCATGCACAGAAGCGTTGATGTTGGTGTGGCACCGGTAAAGTCCTTCAAGACTGCACTTATTGACGCATCTTTTCAAAATGTATTTAGTATTTACAAAATTAATGAAACACCATTTGTTTTAATGATTAGCGTAGCTTATGTGTAGTGTTCTGTCCTTTATGTTGTTATTATGGTATGAATGGTTATTTAATTATTATATGTATGTTATGATCTCCATGTAAAGCGCTGTGATCCCGATTCCTTACTGGGGTACAGCGCTATATAAGTTATCAATTATTATTATTATTATTATTATACTGGTGCTGTCGGTGTATGTTGTACATTCCCATTACTTTCTTCAGCCCCGCCTCTTAGTGGTGCATAATTGACCCAGGTTCTCCTACAGAGCCGAATGCTTGAAGTTAACCTACGCTCTATAATGTAAGGCTTACAAGACCTCGAGAGAAAGCAGTGTTCACGGGGAGACAACACAGTCTTTCAAAATTTTGGACTCGAATTTCAGGTTTATATGACTAGCAGGCCTAATCTCTATCCACTTGTTTGAAAACCAGATTTTATCGCTATCCACTTGGTTGAAAGCCAGACTTAATCTCTATCCATTTGGTGGAAAGTCAGAATATATATTTTCCCATTTGGTGGAAAGTCAGACTAGATCTTTTCCAATTTGGTGGAAAGTCAGACTAGATTTTTTCCAATTTGGTGGAAAGTCAGACTAGATCTGTTCCCATTTGTTGGAAAGTCAGACTAGATCTTTTCCTATTTGTTGGAAAGTCAGACTAGATCTTTTCCCATTTGGTGGAAAGTCAGACTAGATCTTTTCCCATTTGGTGTAAAGTCAGATTAGATCTCTACCATTTGGTGGAAAGTCAGACTAGATCTCTACCATTTGGTGGAAAGTCAGACTAGATCTCTACCATTTGGTGGTAAGCCAGACCTAACCTCTGTCCATTTGGTGGAGAAAGAAGTATTTATTGCGTGGATTGAGAGGTTTGTTTGTGCATACAGTGGAGTAGTTTTACCAGTGCCCGCCAGAGGAGGTAAAAAAAGAGACAAACTACTTTTTCTAAACTCCTTTCAGGAGTCATGCAGCGTTTTGAGCTTGACCAAGACGAACTTTCGCTGACCAGTTTGTTATACCAAAAACCTTGCAAACTTCAAAATATATGCTGAAAATCTTTTATTTCGGAATTAAGGCGCTAGCCGATTCAAAAAATGTAAAGAAAATACGAAACTCATGCCGAGAACAACAAGATTTTAAAGAACTATTGTATCACCCGTAAAAAATGACGGAAGTTTTCAAAATAAATACACATCAGATTAAAAAATAACGTAATACAGAACTTTCATTTACTTTATTTATTTTTATTTGATTCATTTATTATCATATTGAACAATTTTATGCGGAACGTTCGAAAGGTGTTATTTTTGGTGCAGCACTATAAAACAAAATAGATCGCAGCGCCACCTAACAGCATTACAAATTTCACAGCGCCACCTAACAGCATTTTAATTACATCCATACATACAGAAAACGGGAATTATGTATATTGTAAAGTTCAACAATGATAGATTTAAAAATGCAATATCGTAACTGACCATTACCTCCACATGTAATATTTCTACTCAAAATGATGACCAGCCGTGCCCGTGTTCAGACATGTTTGTTTACATATTGACAACAAACAATTAAATGGTTTTTTTAAAGATTATCATCATCGTTGTGCCTTTAAATTACTTGTGGAATAAAGGGCCTCAGTCAAAGCCTTCCATTCAACAACAATAAGTAAGTAGGCCAAGACTACACTATCCTCCTGCATAGCAATAAACTGAAAGTAGGGCACCACTACCATCTCCTCCTCCACAGCAATAAACTGAAAGTAGTGCACCACTACCATCTCCTCCTTCAAACCAATATACTAATAAAAGTAGGGCACCGCTACCATTTCTTACTTCACAGCAATGAATTGAAAGTAGGGCACCACTACCATCTCCTCCACAGCAATAAACTGAAAGTAGTGCACCACTACCATCTCCTCCTTCAAACCAATATACTAATAAAAGTAGGGCACCGCTACCATTTCTTACTTCACAGCAATGAATTGAAAGTAGGGCACCACTACCATCTCCTCCACAGCAATAAACTGAAAGTAGGGTGCCACTACCATCTCCTCCTCCACACCAATATACTAATTAAAGTAGGGCACCGCTACCATTTCTTACTTTACAGCAATGAACTGAAAGTAGGGCACCACTACCATCTCCTCCACAGCAATGAACTGAAAGTAGGGCTCCATTACCATCTCCTCCACAGCAATAAACTGAAAGTAGGGTGCCACTACCATCTCCTCCACAGCAATGAACTGAAAGTAGGGCTCCATTACCATCTCCTCCACAGCAATAAACTGAAAGTAGGGTGCCACTACCATCTCCTCCTCCACACCAATATACTAATAAAAGTAGGGCACCGCTACCATTTCTTACTTCACAGCAATAAACTTAAAGTAGGGCACCACTACCATCTCCTCCTCCACAGCAATAAACTGAAAGTAGGGCTCCACTACCATCTCCTCCTCCACAGCCATATACAAAGTAAGGCACCGCTACCATTTCTTATTCTGAAAATATGGCACCTCTAACTTTCTCCCCCCCCCATACACCCCCTGTAAAGTGAACCTCTCGATTATTCATCACGGGGTGTGTACCCGCTAAAGGCGGTCACAGCACACGCTACTAAATGTCAAGCATATGGTACACCTTAGATTTCTCGAGCTTGCTTCCTCTCTCCACTTTTACTCTCTTCTCTTTATACTTACATCGTATACGATCCTTTTGTTTTTGGTTTCTTATTTTTATATTTACCCCCCCCCCTTCTGTCCTGTAGTTAGTAGACTTTCCCATTAATGACTGTCCGCGCGGCTGTCCTGTAGTTGGTAGACTTTTCCATTAATGCCTGTCCGCGCGGCTGTCCTGCAGTTGGTAGACTTCCATTAATGCCTGTCCGCGCGGCTGTCCTGTAGTTAGTAGACTTTCCCATTAATGCCTGTCCGCGCGGCCCCAATGAAGCCAACACCTTCTAATCAATTATAATTAAAACCCCTGCCGTTAGCCTGTTACGTTGCTTTGTTTAAAAAAATAACCCGATCATGTTTCTCTTACCTTCATGGAGTCGATCGTAATGGCCAGACAGCAGATGGAGACGGGGGGAGAGGGTGGTTGGTTATGAGTTGTTGTTTTACACGACCTTCAGAAAAGAGAATTAACCCTTTTATACCCTGTGATTGGATTTTAATGTTAAAACGACGATGGGTTTTCGTCATTTTCAAGCAGAGCCATCTTTACACCATTTTGGGCCCCCGGGCAAAAAAATAGTGTTGGGCCCCTCCCCCGCAGGAATAAAAAATAAATAAACATATATATATATATATATATATATATATATATATATATATATATATATATATATATATATAATATATATATATATATATATATATATATATATAAGTAAACATATTCCCATGGGGCCCCTATGCTCGTGGGCCCCCGGGCAAATGCCCAACGGGCCTATGCGCTAAGACGGCCCTGTGTTCAAGTCGTAGTGTTTGGGATCCGCTGGGCCCCATATGTTGAGACCCGCTGACTCATCAGTCTGATGGTCGTAGGAACTGAATGCACACTTTTGGTTTATTCAGAGAAATTTGTCACTTATCTGATGGTCGTAGGAACTGAATGCACACTTTAGTTTAGGTTTATTCAGAGAAACTGTCACGGCGCCAATCAAAACCAAGGGACTGTGGGAAAATATAATGTATGTTTCTAAAAACAAGGGACTAAAGCGGGATGGGTCAGAGGCATAAAGATAAGAATATTTGAAATTTAATCTGATGGTCGTAGGAACTGAATGCACACATTAATTTAGGTTTATTCAGAGAAAGTTGTCACCTATCTGATGGTCGTAGGAACTGAATGCACACTTTAGTTTAGGTTTATTCAGAGAAAGTGTCACGGCGCCAATCAAAACCAAGGGACTGTGGGAAAATATAAACAAGGGACTAAAGCGGGATGGGTCAGAGGCATAAATATAAGTATATTTGAAATTTTCTGTTGCATTTGGTCGCAAGGCTAATATCTATCACGTAAAAGTCTTCCACCCGTCTGAGTCATTTGTCTCTCTGTGGCAGTGATCGATCACATGAAATCATCTACCCATTTGTCAGTCATTTGTTCTTTGTGGCAAGCATTGATCTACCTTGTAAAATCATTTTTTATTGAAGACACGGAGTATAATGGTAATGACACTATTGCAGCATAGTGCTGGGGCGGTTTGCTTGGTACATGCTGCATATATTAATATGCATTCCCCAACGCGCATTTATTTTTTAAAATAAACACGGAGGTATGTTTGTCTTTATGTCTACTTATAAATCTAACATAATTATTAGTTGGGTTAACATAGCAGCACCATTTTTCTTATCTTGCTTCGTCTGCTCCGATGAGTCATCGATTGAAAGTTACGGTCTGTTTCAAAATATCTGACGGACAAAACGGATATACCGCAATATAAACTATCATCTGTAGTTAATTTTGTGTACCGTATATAATCGTTCTAAAGCCGACGTTTTTTTTTGGTACAAAATCTAGGGGAAAAGTTTTTGGGGGTCGGCTTGCGAGCGGGTCATAGGTGATTTATGCTTGTGCATTGAAATATCGGTGTTGTTATTGTAGATCAATGTCTTTGTCTCCATTCAACAAGATTCGACTGCGCTACCAGATGCTATAAAATATTATAAAACATCTGCACTTACCTTTTGTATTCATTTTATTTATTTTTGTGAGTGTTTTAATAAATTATTTTACACATTTTGTTTTGAACAACGAATTTTAATGTACGCGCTTTCGCCATTGTTTACCAAAGAAAAAAAAATTCCGGAAACTCTTGGGGTCGGCTTACGAGCGGGTTACACACTTTTTATACTATTCTCTTCCAAAAAAAATGGGGAGTCGGCTTATCAACGAAAGGGCTATACAGCAAGTATATACCGTATGTGTAACTAAACTATGTCTAGGGAGATTGAGAGTGCAATGTCTTTATTCAAGTAGTTGGAAATGTCTGTAAAATGCGATGAGCTGGGGTACTGCGCTTTATATAAATTGTACAAAATAAATTTTATATAAAATTATATATATTTTTTATTTCATTTCATTCCCCCCTCCCCCAATATTACCGGTATATCTTTAGTCTTAAGTATTTGTTTTGAAAAGTATACGCTTAACATTAATGAGACTTAAATTTACTAAATAAAAAAGAAATCGGTTTAGTATAGACAGTTGAGATCGGACTAAAAGTTGAAGAAAAAAAAATAGTGTAACATTTCTAAATTGCATTACTCCAAGAAAGTCTGAATATCATTTGTCAAATATACAAACGAAAAACTATTAAATATGCGTTAACATAAATTTTTCACCTGACACTTCTTTATACATCATTGAAACTATGTTATAAATACTTTATACGATTTTAGCGTTCTTAATACTCGTATATGTCTTTAGTTTTAGCGTTTTTTACACTCGTAAATGTCTTCAAATTTTAGCATTTTTAACACTGGTTAATGTCTTCAATTTTATATGTCTTCAATTTTAACAACAAACAGCATTTACATGTTTACATCACACTCTAAATGTAAATATTCCGGTGACAAAAATAATATCGTGCTATTCGTCTTTACACCAGTGGCAATACTAATACAGTACCATTACCTATATATGTCAGTTCACTAGTAAAAATTCTAATAAATGCTATATTTCTCTACACCAGTGGCAATATATATGTCTGTTCACCAGTAAAAATAATAATAAATGTTATATTTCTATACACCAGTGGCAATATATATGTCTGTTCACCAGTAAAAATAATAATAAATGTTATATTTCTATACACCAGTGGCAATATATATGTCTGTTCACCAGTAAAAATAATAATAAATGTTATATTTCTATACACCAGTGGCAATATATATGTCTATTCACCAATAAAAATAATAATAAATGTTATATTTCTATACACCAGTGGCAATATATATGTCTGTTCACCAGTAAAAAATAATAATAAATGTTATATTTCTATACACCAGTGGCAATATATATGTCTGTTCACCAGTAAAAATAATAATAAATGTTATATTTCTCTACACCAGTGGCAATATATATGTCTGTTCACCAGTAAAAATAATAATAAATGTTATATTTCTCTACACCAGTGGCAATATATATGTCTTTTCACCAGTAAAAATAATAATAAATGTTATATTTCTATACACCAGTGGCAACATATATGTCTGTTCAACAGTAAAAATAATAATAAATGTTATATTTCTATACACAAGTGGCAATATATATGTCTGTTCACCAGTAAAAATAATAATAAATGTTATATTTCTCTACACCAGTGGCAATATATATGTCTGTTCACCAGTAAAAATAATAATAAATGTTATATTTCTATACACCAGTGGCAATATATATGTCTGTTCACCAGTAAAAAATAATAATAAATGTTATATTTCTATACACCAGTGGCAATATATATGTCTGTTCACCAGTAAAAATAATAATAAATGTTATATTTCTATACACCAGTGGCAATATATATGTCTGTTCACCAATAAAAATAATAATAAATGTTATATTTCTATACACCAGTGGCAATATATATGTCTGTTCACCAGTAAAAAATAATAATAAATGTTATATTTCTATACACCAGTGGCAATATATATGTCTGTTCACCAGTAAAAATAATAATAAATGTTATATTTCTATACACCAGTGGCAATATATATGTCTGTTCACCAGTAAAAATAATAATAAATGTTATATTTCTATACACCAGTGGCAATATATATGTCTGTTCACCAGTAAAAATAATAATAAATGTTATATTTCTATACACCAGTGGCAATATATATGTCTATTTACCAATAAAAATAATAATAAATGTTATATTTCTATACACCAGTGGCAATATATATGTCTGTTCACCAGTAAAAAATAATAATAAATGTTATATTTCTATACACCAGTGGCAATATATATGTCTGTTCACCAGTAAAAATAATAATAAATGTTATATTTCTATACACCAGTGGCAATATATATGTCTGTTCACCAGTAAAAATAATAATAAATGTTATATTTCGCTACACCAGTGGCAATATATATGTCTGTTCACCATTAAAAATAATAATAAATGTTATATTTCTATACACCAGTGGCAATATATAT
Source organism: Ampullaceana balthica (assembly GCA_944989445.1). Lineage (NCBI taxonomy): Eukaryota > Metazoa > Mollusca > Gastropoda > Lymnaeidae > Ampullaceana > Ampullaceana balthica. The sequence continues at coordinate 75,525 of CALYLW010000913.1, forward strand.
GTCTGGTCACCAGTAACAATACCAATAATGCCATATTTCCATACCAGTGGCCAAACTTATGTACGCCAGTCACAATATTAATACTATGTTATGTGTCTATACACTAGTAAAATTAAATAAAAATAAATAAATAAATAATGCTTTAATAATATGCCTATGCCATACACCAGAACACAACTAAATAAATATACCATGTTATATATATATATATATATATATATATATATATATATATATATATATATATATATATGTTATATATATGTACTCTGGTCACAATATTAGTACCACACTATGTCTATACACAAGTAACAAAACTATAGCATGCTGTAATAATGTCTATACAACAGAAAACAACTAATTATATAATGTTTTTAGAATTACTAAATAACTACCGGTACATTTTATATCCGGTGTGAACAGATGAACTCATTATCTTAAATTTCATCTAATTATCAGAGACTGTTTATCAACACAACAGAATGGGAAGATAATTTACGTCTTCTCGCGTGGGTTAATGAACTTTCAAACATTTTATCAAACAATTAGTTTGAGTCTCCTTTTGAAATGAAATGTTATCATCGTTATCATTGTTATAATTGTTATCATTGTTGTCATTGTTTTAATTGTTATCATTGTTATAATTGCACGCAAAAAAAATGTTTCGTTATTAATTACAACAATCCATTAAGACTTGCTTCGTTTTTAATTATTTTAAATATAATTATTGTCATTCATTCTTTAATATACACGTATGGAATAAAAAGTACTAGATACGACCCGTGGCGTAGCATACGCCGCAGACTTGCTCATATATAATGCAAGAAAAATGGGGGAACGGACACAAACTACAACATGAAGAAATCAGAACAACATGAATGAACTTCGGGGGAGGGGGGGGCGCATCGCTGTCGTAATGATGGTCTCGAGACATGCGCACTGCGGTTAGCTACATACCCCCACCCTTCACCGACCTAGCTTGCCAACCATAAACTGCGATTGGCCGACCCTAGCGAGGGTCAGGTATGTACGCAAAAAAGGGGGGAAACAACGGGCGAGAACAAACATTTTTTTAAATTAAAAAATAACGTTTCCGCTGAGGCTTGAATCCAGTACCTTCCGCGTGTAAGGCGGACGTGATAACCACTACACTACGAACATGTTATTTTGTGACGGAACAACGCAAGTGAACGCAAGCAGCATCGTTGATCTCGAAACATGCCCACCCACCCCCCTTTTGAACCCACTTCGCTTGATTGGTCGACCCCAGCGAGGGTCATTCATCCTGCTCATATGCACACTACTCGCTTTTGATCTTGTTCTGATGAATTATATATATATAATGTAGATAGATATAGTTATTTTTAGGAGTGTTCATCCATTACGTAAGAATATAGCATCTACTTCACATTACTCTTCTATTCCATTTGATTTATTTTATTTATGTTCTAAACAATGTTCCCTTTCAGCTGCGTCGTTGCGCTGTCGCACGGCTATCTACCAGATATCGTGCAGCAGTTTAGAGCTACCACGTAGCAAATTTTGATAGGAAATAAATTGTGTGCATTTGTGGTGTAAAATTTTGCACAGAAAAAAAAAGATGATAAACTTTACTGAGTTAATTTATTTGCACGTGAACTTACAAGGAACAATGCTTCCGAAAATAGGAAAAATAAAACATAAACTCCACTAGTCAAATCAATTTTTTAGTAAGATTGTTTTCCCGGAGCTGACTTCGATTTCGCATAAACATGGCATTCTCTCTTTTTTTTTCTTTCTTTCAGCTATGGTATGGCAATGGGAGGAATGGGAATGTACACAGACCAGTACGGCGCCATGGCGCGGCCGTCCCCGTACGGACCTTACGGGGGCCACCACCCCCACCACCAGGTCAAGGAGATGGTCAAGCCGCCGTACAGCTACATCGCGCTGATCGCCATGGCCATCCAGTCGGCGCCGGACAGGAAGATTACGCTCAATGGGATCTACCAGTTCATAATGGAGAAGTTTCCCATTCTACCGGGAGAACAAGTGAGTGGCGCCGCTGTCAGTGATGTTTAGAGGGGGGGGGGCTGGGGGTTCAAAGATGGATCGTGGTGGATTAAGGATTGGGTGGGGGTAGGGGGAGGGAGGTCAGCTAAATAACAGTGAGCTAATAAAAGTCCGCTAAATAAAAGTCAGCTAATTCATAATGAGCTAAAACATAGCGAGCTAAATAAGCGTCAGCTAAATCTCAGCCATATTAAAAATCAGCTGAATCGTAGTGAGCTAAATCGGAGTGAGCTAAATCATGGTCAGCTAAATCATAGTCAGCTAAATCATAGTCAGCTAAATCAATGTCAACTAAATAATAACTACCGGTACGTTCATTGCATCCATAGTTTTGCCAGAAATCTTACATATTATGAATATTCGGTGTTGGAAATGGAGTTAATTAGCTGATCGATTCTTTTCATTTTTTAATGTGTTGTCATTGGTAAATATTTTTTAAAAATGCAATTTAATATGAAATTTAAAAGTTTTTGATTTATAAGAAATGTTAAACAAGTATAAAATCTTAGAGCTAAAATGTTATTAAAATTTGGAATCAATATACATAATTTGCAATCTCTGTCACGTCTGTCCGTCATGATGTCTGTCTGTCCGCGTGACGCTGCTAATTTTAGAAGGCAGCGCACCAAACTCACTGCAGCAATGCATCAAAAGGTGTTCAAATAAAAGATGCGCTGTAAAAAAAAATTAATTATGACGTCATTGTTTTAGCTCATATTTTAATTTTGGTAAAGGTAACAATGCAAAAAGAGGATTTGATTCCGTGATGATGGTTAATTATAAAATTAAAAAAAACAAAGGAGGCGCCTATTATAAAATACTTTGTGTGCATTTCAGAAAGTTTAATATTTCATATTGATCAAACAAGGACAAGTTAGTTGGGCTTTAGAAAAAGGTGGTGCCCTAAAAAAGGTGCATTTTTTCAAAATAAATAGATTTCAGCTGAAAACTTCCGTCATTTTTGACGTATGATACGCTAGTATTAAAGTATTTAACAATTTTTAATCAATTTTTAGTTCTGTTTGCTCCAGTTCGTTGGTCCGTGTGCACAATAGAATTTAAAAAAACTATAAAAACACAGTTTTGGACAATAAATCCCTTATATGTGAGACATAACTAAAAGTATTGATTATGTTCAATTTAATACGTACCACGCGACAAACATTTACAGACTGGACATGACTGAACTCTCCTTGCTTTAAAACACGGGGATGTGGTCATCGATGGCTGGAGCGGTAATTCTAAACTTTGCGCGGCGATGGTCAGATCTCTGCACGGCCGCGCAGCTTAATTTGGGAGAATTGCTTGTGGCAATGGAATGCTATTGTCATCCAATTATATTTAATCGATTTGGAATCATCCCACCCATGTCAAAAAAAAGCAGCGCAAAACTGTCAAACGTGTCATCGGAATCAGTAACTTTTCCACATCTCGTTCAATTTGTTGTAGATCGTGGATCGTCTTAAGTCTCATATTCTTTTAGCACTCGGTCATATAGCATCTTACCACTAGTATTATATAACCCTTCATCTTACCACTAGTATTATATAACCCTTCATCTTACCACTAGTATTATATAACCCTTCATCTTACCACTAGTATTATATAACCCTTCATCTTACCACTAGTATTATATAACCCTTCATCTTACCACTAGTATTATATAACCCTTCATCTTACCACTAGTATTATATAACCCTTCATCTTACCACTAGTATTATATAACCCTTCATCTTACCACTAGTATTATATAACCCTTCATCTTACCACTAGTATTATGTAACCCTTCATCTTACCACTAGTATTATATAACCCTTCATCTTACCACTAGTATTATATAACCCTTCATCTTACCACTAGTATTATATAACCCTTCATCTTACCACTAGTATTATATAACCCTTCATCTTACCACTAGTATTATATAACCCTTCATCTTACCACTAGTATTATGTAACCCTTCATCTTACCACTAGTATTATATAACCCTTCATCTTACCACTAGTATTATGTAACCCTTCATCTTACCACTAGTATTATATAACCCTTCATCTTACCACTAGTATTATATAACCCTTCATCTTACCACTAGTATTATATAACCCTTCATCTTACCACTAGTATTATGTAACCCTTCATCTTACCACTAGTATTATATAACCCTTCATCTTACCACTAGTATTATATAACCCTTCATCTTACCACTAGTATTATATAACCCTTCATCTTACCACTAGTATTATATAACCCTTCATCTTACCACTAGTATTATGTAACCCTTCATCTTACCACTAGTATTATATAACCCTTCCCAATGGCATTTATTATTACCCCCTAGGGATAACATTTGCGAGCTCTTAGCGTCGGTACTATGTAATCCACAGCAATTTCATTTTCTAATCATTAGCTATAACATTTTCCGACTATTAGAAGCAATATTCCCTTTTAGGTTCGTTGGTCCGTATGCAAAGTTGAACAAATCGTGTGCAAAGTTGCACATTGTCCATTTTATGTGCAATAATTTACAAAATTTCATACGCGGTAAGTCTAAACTGCTCCGCGGTGTCGGTCAGATATCTGCCCGACGCGCAGCTTAAATTGAACCTTGATTAGCAGTAGTACTATGTAATTCTTGACATGACAATTCGTAACAGTCGCAAATAATAGTTAATATCCTTTCGAAATAGTATTATATAATAGTATTATATGATAGTATTATATGATAGTATTATATAATAGTATTATATGATAGTATTATATGATAGTATTATATGATAGTATTATATGATAGTATTATATGGCCGACACTTTAGCAATCACATTCAGATACTATATGTTTTTTTATTTAAATAGCAGGGGTTTTCATTTTTAAAACAGAGATTCATATTTCTCTTAACGAAATAATATCCATTTTAGTTTAGTGACTCATTGTTTATTTTAACAAAATCTAACCCAACTGCATTACAGAGGAAATACAATATTTATATTATTATTATTTTTTTTAAAAAAAGTTCAGATGAAAGAAAAATTGCAATATAGAAAATAGAATTTACAGAACTGATTTAGTTTTGATACTGGGAATTATGGGATAGCAAGGAATGGGGCTGCAGGGCTCGAAGAGGGTTAAGTGGTGACTTAAATAGGATCAAGGGTCGCGACGCGACTCTCCAAGCTGACACTACCTGATGATTGCAAAATGGCGATACCTCTTTTTTTTGTTTCACTTGATATTCTTGGTGTCTTTGTTAGAAATAGCTCGACTCTATTACAAGCTTCACCATTACTGTATAATGGTAAAATATATGATTCACAATAGAGCATTATCTTCAGATAGAAGAATATGATTCTACTTATTATTATATTCTAAAATAATAATAGGTCCGACCAATGTTCCCTCTAAGATGTGTTGGTCCGTGTGCAAAGTAAAAAAAAATCGTATTGAAAGTTTTACAGCAACCATTATTTTTGTTTCTTTCTAAACAAAATATGTTTCGCGGTAATTCGAAACTGCTGCACGGTGGCGGTAAAATATCTGCGCGGCCGCGAAGCGGTGCAGCTTAAAGGGAAGATTGAGCCAGACATGCAGGAAATGAGAGGCATTTTAAAAATAATAAATATTGATGAGAGCACTGAAGCGCTGTTGGTGGCGATTCCAGCCGCATTGAAAATTTATTAAATCCTTTATATTTTATATTAACTCGTGGCCTCTGCTTGCTTGCACCCTTGAACCCTTGCTCCTTTGCTTGTTGCCAAAACTTTGGATCAATTTTTAACCCATTTCCTCGTAAGCTAGCGAGCTGAAATTTTGCAGGCAGTTTCGTACCGATGATAAATACAATGTATCAAAATTTCAGATCGATCACATGTATCGTAATTGAATTATTGATTTTTTATATTATTTTATTTATTCCTATTTGTCATGTTATTTTTTGAGATAGAGTGTAAGGGTGCGCATTATATTGAACAACCTTTCTGTCGCGCAATAAGGTGCGTATTTTATTGACAAAACTTTTTTATAAACATATTGCTGATCGGTGCGCATTATATTAAAAATGTTTTACGATGCAACTACAATTTTGTATTTTTGGATGGTCTTGCGCTGCGTATTATAATGAACATTCTTTTAGTTACTTCTCGTACATAAAGGATTTAAAGTCAAAAACTTGATTTTAAACGTTTTTTTTTAAAAAAATTTGTGCAATTTTTTTTTAAAGTTATGTTTCATCCGAATGTTATTATTTAGATCTTTCCATTGTTTTAAAACGAATCCTATGTTAAAGAAACGTATATGTTAACTAGTGTATCACCCGTCAAAAATGACTAAAGTTTTTATAATAAATACACATCAGATTAAAGAATATTGTAATTCAGAACTTTCTTTAATTTTATTTATTTTTATTTGATTCATTTATTTCCATATTGATAAATTTTATGCGGATGTTCGAAAAGAGTTATATTTGGGTGCTGTAATTTGGTGCACTGCTTTCTAAAATTAGTAGCGTCACGGACAGACAGACGGGACAGGCAGACATGACATACATTTCAAATTATGTATATTGATGTTAAATTAACAAAATGTTTAAATGTTGGTCCACACCTCTCAAATGTTCGCGAGCATGTGAGAGGTGTGGACCAACTTTTAAATTTAGATTTTTTAATACAAATACAATGCATATATAGACTCGGGATTATCGTAAACATTAGTTGTTATAATTCTGGTGAGAAACTAGCAGGTTTCTTTAATTCCTATTTGATAGTTAGAAGCTGTGGTAAGAAGATCTGTTAGAACAGTGCTTCTCAAACTTTTTATTATTGCGGACCGGCAGGAATTTTTTTCATTGCTCCAGGGACCGGTTAACTATTTTACCTTTACTGACGTGGTAGCGAAATGTCCTTTCTGGGTAACCGGCATCGGATGGTCTACGCACCGGCACCGGTCCGCGGACCGCCACTTTGAGAAGCACTGTGTTAGAAGAGAATACGGTCGTTGAGCTCGAGCAATATCCCAAGAGACGACAGAACCTACTCAGTTGAAGTGACACCTTTGCTGAAAGCAGAAAGTAGTGTCTGCTGCTGAAACATTCCAGACTTTAACTCAGCAAGCTTGCTTTTTCTTAATTCATGTCAAATTCAAATTATTTTCAAACGTTTTGTTTCGGTCAAGAATTAATTTAAATTTTTAATTAATTCGTAATAGTATATTTATATGTTTCAAACGAAAATGTTTAATATCATAAATTGTTCGCGAGCCGCAATGTGAACACAGAAGAGCCACACGTGGCTCGCCAGCCGCACTTTGGCCACTGTTGATCTAAATATTTATGGTCATATTACATATCCTTACATATCATACTAAATATTATATATCACTATATTTCTTGCTACAGTCAAAGATCCGACCCGGTACTATGTTACTATAAATGAGTGATTCAAATCAAAATTTATCTTATAAATTATTTGGAAAATGCAACGTCAAATTATGAGTACTTACACGTAAAGATTCTTAAAAATTCAAAATGAAACCACTAGCGAAAGATCGGCATAACTATAATGGGTCTTTAAGACTATATCTATTGAAGAGTGTCTCGAATAGTTCTTGTGTGGTAAAAAACAAATAAATTCACAGATTCTACCTTTTAACACGCTCTATTCTTCGGGAGCAATCTCTCCCCCCCCCCTCCCCCACTACCATTTTAATGTTTCCCTATTTTTAAAATTATAATATTTTCCCCAATCCCGAAATAATGTTAAAGCCTATGAGATTTAAAGCAAGGTTCCAAAAGACCGGAGGGGGGACGGGGGTATTTAAACCCTCTGGCTGAGACTGCCTCCTCTTTTAATGTACACGCCCCTGAGGTGATACGCTTGATAGGTCGCTTCAATGTGGCAAATTTTGTCATAGTCAATGTTTCGTGAGGAAAGACAGCAACTGGTGTTAATTTATTTGTTCTTCTATTACTTAAATATTCATTTTATTCTTCCGATAATAAAAGGCGCGTTTTTATTTCTCCATAAACACCAAGGCCAAACTGAAGTTTTAGAAGCAGGAAAGAACAAACTATGTTTAGTTGATCATTTCATTTAAGAAATTATTCATTTCCTTAATATATTTCATATCTATTCTATATATTTCTATCTAACCTGTTTTGAAAAATACTTCTGTTGGCAAACCTTCCGGTTTTATTTAAAGACTGGGGGTCAACATGTCGGCGCACTCATTCACCTCACACTTTAAAAATTCCCTAATGACTTCGATTGAGGTGAGAAATCGGGTCAAACCCTCGGGCTGTCCTCGGTGGATTTTCAACTCCCACGACAAAATAAACTCGTGCTGCATTGAGATGTCAGGAAATCGATATCATGACAATTGATTAAAAAACAAAAACAAAGGGGAAACTTAAGTTAATTTATTGAAAGGAATGTTTCTAATTCGTATTTAAGTCTTCTCTCTTTAAAAAAAAATTATTTAAAAATTATATCACTACTAGAAAGGTTTCCTACAACTGCTTTGTCTCACTTGGGTACAGTGTATGTACGCGGTGAGAGGAAAATACCATTTTCCTTTTGTTCCTCACAATGGCAGTGATGAAAAGGCTCGTGCGCCGCTTTATTGAAATTATCTTATAGGAGCAAAGGGAATTCGGGTACAGTTTCGCTGCTCCGTTTAAAAGTATTATTTAGGACAGAGATGGCCAATTGCTTTGGCTCAAGGGCCACTTTGTGGTAGTGGATTTGAGCGCAGGGTTGAACCGTTAAATAATTTATTGTATTATGTAGTTAATATTACATTTCATTTCAGAAATACTATAAAAGGTATCTTTTAAATCAATAAACAAAAAAACGCAAATAAACTTGGTGGTTTTATTAAATTAATTATTGTGATAATGTCATATTAAATACATGTATAGCTGATAGTAGATGTAATTATACAATATATTTAATAAGACAAGTGCACCGTATTACACTTTTTATTTAACAATTTTAAAAAAAAATCATGAGTGAAATTGCTGCAATTTTGTCTGTCAAACAGCAATTGTATAGGGTTGGTCATTTCTAAAGCCGAAAAACGTCATAGCTCAATGAGTAATGTTCTATTTTTAGATTACATTTTAGCGGAACAATGTTTTGAAGCATAAATACAGTCGAATCACTCTGTTCTCAATATTGTTAGCATAGTAAAATTACGAAACTTTTTTCCTTTTTCAAGTCCAATTTGCTGTCTTAAATTAACAAAGAATTAACAAATAGCTGACAAAATACAGCCTTCTCAATATACCGACATTTACATATTGAGTCGTATCTTTTATTAAATTTTTATGAAATCTGTCCTTAAAAAAGATAAATATAGCTCCAATTTTTCTATTAATAGCTCTCCGCCATATTATGACAAGGCCTATTAGAAAAAATCTAGTCTTTTTAATCTTCATGAAAGAAAAACGTCTTAAATGCGGCAATCGTTTCATGACACAGTAAACACATTGCTTTGTAGCCTGTATTACCAAAGAAATATTTTGTGTCCATTTTGTAATAAACACACGGGATTCATCACCAATTTTACACTTTGTCGGGGGGGGGGAAGGGCCCCAACTGTTTGGAGGTTTTTAAAAAATTTAATTTAATAGTTGCGGGGGAAAAAATTGAAATAAACTGACAAACGGGAAGATTGCGCATTGACGAAACCGCTCTAATGGAAAATCGAGACAAACTTTTGGTCGCGGACATGAAGCAAATCTCAGTGCAAGACGGGTTTTCTGAATGTCTTGGTGTGCCTACCCCTTGGACCTTGGGTAAAGTAACAGAGTTCGGTCTCGTTTAAGGAAGTAGACATCTCGGCCTCATACGAGGCCCCACCAACAACGGGTGCGTTTCACTGGTGAAAATTACAATTTTCATGATGGTATGAGCCCGACTCTTCCACCCCCCGAGTGAATCAATTTTTAATATCTGTTCCCTTTTTGTCCTATTGTAGCCTGGTCTAAGCCTATCCCCCCCCCAATCCCCTATCCTAATTCCCCAATTTTCCCACTCGGTGTCGAGCATCCTGCTTCATCTCCGAAACATCGTGCTAAATTAATTAACGAGGGTAAAAGAAAAGATACTAACACAAATGAACAAAATATCATCAACAAATGGCTCCGAGGGTCCTCCTTGGGTTTCAAATTTTTGTCTTTGTTTCCCCCCTCGGTCCTTGTCCTCTTCGGCCGTCTGTCGATCAAGGGGCGCCATGCTTTTCTTTGCCAGCGTCACGCGCGGGACGCCACGGTTTAAAAGTCGGGCTTAAGCCTTCGCTGGTCTGGGGGTGGGCTTGGAGGGGGAGTATAAACACCACCACACTTGTCCCTGGTTGTTTGACATCAAGTCTGTCAGATGGAGTGATGTCCAGTTTGGTCAGGTTGGGTTGTCGTTTTTGTCACGTGAACTCTCTCGTGGCCAGGTCGAAGTCGGATAAGATACTCAAGAACGACACCAACAACGCGGGTAAAACATTTTGTTGGGAGGTGACTTAACTGCTTACTGAAAAAAAAGGGGGGGGGGTGTTTATTGGTCAAACATTCTTAGGATCAACAAATATTTCGGTCCATCTGTGAGAATCGCGTGGCACGGTACACGAGAGCTTTGAATTACACTACAACTGGCTGGTGTCCCCCGAATCGCAACGAACACGACATTTCGTCTCCGCTGCTATCTGCACCTATGGCGGCACATTAGTTATACGATGATATTAACAGCATTAATCTGAGCGAGTCGCCACGTATATTTGTAGACCAATGTAATCAGTGCTCAAACAAAGAGGTGGATTCGGTAGCTTTTGGGGTTTGTTTTGCTCGGTGAACATTGCAAGGAAATAATTTATAACACTAGTGAGTCATTAACTTCAATAGGTGTCCATCTTCAGCATAGCTAGCTGGTAGAAGTTATTAAACCAAAAAGTTAGCGCTGACACTGCTCTGAGCTTCCCATCCATACGTTACAGGAAAATACAAGCATAGCCATAGATAAGTTAAAATTCACTTGAAGAGTGCTAACCAATGTTCCATTTACACTGCGCGGATGCGCGCCGCGCAGATATCTGAACGACAACAAATTTTGCAGCAAATTTTGTAAAATATTGCTAAAAAACTGGATGTTTTGCAACTTTGCACACGAGTTGTGTTTTTTTTTAATATTTAAATTTTCACACGGACCAACGAACCTAAGAGTGAGCATTGGTGCTAACCCTGCAACTCTTGGTATATTCCTTATTGCACACTTTTATTAGGGCTACTTCCGCAATCCCTGATACGTTTCCGCAAGCTTTCTTTCACGTCCCTCAAATAATTTTTAGTTATTTTCATATTTTTTTAACCAACCAGATTTATTCCATCAAAATGTATTTATATTTTCCATTCTCCCCCCCCCTCCCGAAATTACGCAACAAATGTGTTTGTGATCTTTTTAAAAATCTATCGAAACATTTGATTTTATGTTTTTTGGTTTTTATTATCTAGAGTTTTTCCAGTCAGTCATAGTTTTTACCTAGAGAATAATGTATTTTGATTGAAATAATTGCAATTTGAATTCCAATAATCCACGGTTTATTCAGTTTTTAAAATGTCTACTCATCATCTCCACATGGTACAAAATTAACCTCTCTCTTGTCTGTCCGCAGACAAGGTTGGCAAAACTCCATCCGGCACAACCTGAGCCTCAACGAGTGCTTTGTGAAAATCCCCCGGGACGACAAGAAACCTGGCAAGGGGAGCTACTGGACCCTGCACCCTGACAGCTACAACATGTTTGACAACGGGAGTTATCTCCGCCGCAGGAGGCGCTTCAAGCGCAGCCCGGCCGAAAAGGAAAAAGAGGAGCGAATGAAGCGCTTGGAAGAGAGCAAGGATGGGGTGAAAGACGGGCTGGAGGAGGGAGAAATACAGCACAACAGTTCGCGGGGAGAGTCCAACGGAAATGCCAGCAATACCTCCGGTTCGGACTCGGCGTCCGAGACGCCGGTCAAGATGGAGAAGGACACGATGCGTCAGAGAAATTCCGTGTCTCCGGGCGAGCTGACGCGGAGTACCAAGATGGAGCCGGCAGACCCTCCCCACACTGAGTGTCTGGGCGGGGGTCTGTCCGACCACCACCACCACAGCATGATGGACAGGATGGGCGGGGGAAGGCTGGGCCACCACGGTCATCTCTCGCACTCACAGCTTCAAGGTCACGGCCTGAGCTTGCAGGGTCAAGGCCTTTGTGGCGGCGTCGGCTCCGGCAACACCCTTCCCCTCCCGCCCGACTCGATGTCTCCTATAGAATCGTCCGTGAGTAACTTCACCGTCGAGAACTTTTTGTCGCCATCGCACCTCGCCAACGGCGTGGACATGGTACCCGGGGGCCCCTCGTCTCTCTCTTCGCGGCCCCCTCCCCTCGTCTCGCCGCACCTGCTGCCCTACTCTCGGGCGTCTGATCTGTACCGGCCCGGCACGGCTTGCAGCCAGGCGGCGTCTCCACCCTCCACCCCGTACAACAGCTACCACTGCGGCAGCGGTCCGTCGGGCTACCCTTCGTCCAGCACGCCCCACGTCAGCGGCGGCCACGGTCAGCCCTCCTCCAGCGGCCACCACCAGCACGGCGTCATGAACATGTCCAGCAACAGCAACAACAACGGAGGGTGCTCGGACGACAACGGCAGCCCCCACGGCACCCCGCACCACCACGGCGGTCACCTGTCCTCCCACGCGTCTCTCCACCAGGCAAACGGGCTCAGCTCGAGCGTCTTCTCCTCCATGTCTCAGCACAAAGACTTCTCCTACCCCCGCGCCAACGGCTGGTACCCCGCGACGGATTTGAACCCGGGAGCCTCGGATTTCAGCTCCTTCACCAGTATGAGCATGCGAGACATGTTTCAAAACTCTGCCAGCTGTCAGCTCGCGGCCTTCAGGGCCCCATCCTACAAGGCCCCGGCCTCGTACTACGACTGCACTAAATATTGATGGTATCCAAAGATTTTAAGTCACCGATGAATAGATAATCTTTTAAGAAATTTTGAGAGTTTTGACGAACACTATAGTTCGAACACCGTGCCATTACGAAGTCTATGCCACGATTGCGATGCTGTGAAATATCGTGGCATGATTGTAGAGCGAGATCGTTGGCCAGGAATGAAACAGTATTACCACTTTCTATTGGCATCTATAAGAGCCAGAAAGACTTACTCACCTTTTGGCGTCTGTCTGTTACTACAGTTTCTGGTTATGACTTTTGACGCCAAATTTCTCGTGATATCCAGTTCAGTTATTCAGATGTAAGCCGCAGACGGCACGGGCCTCAGACAAGAAGCAGCGATGTCGCCGAAGAGTGGTGGTTAATTTATTGACATGCTTTAAGACAGCGTGTTGGTGTTTGCCATTAGATGTTGGAAGTGTTCTAGCTCGAACGGCCTGGTAATGATGAACTATCCACAGAACACAGGCCTGCAGGCTTCAACAGTGTATAGATCATAATCATTAGTTCGTTGGAATTATAGGTATCGACCCCATGGTTATCGTTGGGATTAACGGTATCGACCCCGTGGTTATCGTTGGAATTAACGGTATCGACCCCGTGGTTATCGTTGGAATTAACGGTATTCGACCCCGGTGTTTATCGACGCCGTGCTGTGCGGAGACTTCAACATCGCTGGAACATTGCTGACGAGTCTTTGATTAATGAATGCCTACAGCATCATCATGCAGGGGATCACTTCAAAACTCGAGGACTTATCGAGAAGCCTGATCTTGCACTCGCTGTATGTCCATTATGTGGAGAGAAAAAAATCAATGGAACACACGTATTCTGCTTTAACCCATCCCTCCTCCTTTTACCCTGTTTTCATTCAAAAAGACATAACTAACTTTATTATAAGTTGATATACACCTTCAGCTCTCGTCTGCATAAGACAGGTTTCTTGAATTTTTTTTCTTCTGGCAATTGTAGATGTATACTTCAATTTGTTATCGTTTTTTTTGTTGCATAATTATGTGTCATAATTGAAGTAGGTAAATGTTTTTTAATGCCGCTCATCTGCATGCTGATCATTGATTGAAATGTTGATTATACACAATATTCTGCACACATTATAGAAAACTGCAAAGTGGATAAATTATTGCTAAATTTGATTAATTTAACAACTTGATTATTACACAATTTATTGATTATGATTGAAGTATGATTGAATTATCACCTAAAATAACCACAATCAAAATAACTGAACGTAAATAGTGCCCAAACGTTGCAATAAATGTCAATAAAATTACAAAAAGACTCTAGAAGCAATATCACTGCAACAACAACAAGACTACCTGTAAGTAAAGATGGACATGTGAATAATGTCTCACTGTGTTATAAACATTATAAATCCTTCAAGTTATGGGTGGGGAAACAAAATGCGCTGTCCATCCTATTGCTACCGATGTTCCCTTTAGGCTGCGCGGCCGCGCAGATAACTGACTGACGCCGCGTAGTAGTTTAGAACTACCGCGCAGCGAATTTGGTAAAAAAATATATTGCGCAAGATATGGATGCTGTGCAACTTTACGCATGAGTTATTTTACTTTGCATACCGACCATCGCACCCTAGAGGGAACATTGGGTACGGCCTAATTTCTGTTGATAATCCATATTCCACATTAAACAGTAACTGTGCACGATAGCTGTAGTTATTCAACATGAATCATTTATTTATTATATTCGTTACTGTTTATAAGACAACAATTATGTTGAATATACACGCAATAACAATAATATTTTTTTTCTTCTTTTAAATTAAGACGTGCATAGTGATAACATATGACTGAATTTTAGTTCAATTGTATTTGTGCATTGTTAAAACTGAGATTAACAAGCGTTGTGGGCAATAAAGTAGAAGATAATGTTAATTTGAAAGCAAGCATTTAGCGATTAAATAGTAATGTCATCCCCCCCCCCACACCCAAAAATACATAAATACATTTTTAAAAATTAATGATTTAAAAAGTTGATGAAACCTCTACAAATCAAGATTATTTTTTAGAATTAATTAATTAATTAATTAAAAACTCAATACCCCCATTTGACACGAAAGTTCATTTAACGACTAAATTTAACCCCAGTGAACGATGCATTACAGAATCGGATTCTTTCGAAAAATAATTGTTACAACGCTACACCAAAAAATTTCAGTGATTCTAGTTGAATGCACCGTAGTGAATGAATCTTCTTACACGATTAATTAACTGAAAGGACCGACCAGGGGCGGATCAAGATCGCAATGCCACCAGGGGCCCAGTCTAGCCACCTTTATTATACAATATAATAAGTTTGGGGCCCTTAAATCATTGGGGGCCCCTGGCTTTAGCCCAATCAGTAACCCACTCAATCCACCATAGGGACCGACCCACAAAGTTTAATAAAAAGTCTGCTCTTTAACCTCTGCGGACAGATTTTTAATAAATGTCATTACTTTACACCAGAACAAGTCTTTTATGGAATCCGTAAACACGTCTAAATATAGCAGTTTGAATATTTGTTTATTCGACTTCAGTTAAGTGTCTCAGAAAGAAATGCAAACATACATATGAAAGCATCTCCGCGCAGAGTTAGTAAGAGCAGGATATTTGTGTGCTTATCTGAGCTGGTCAATGTGTGTGTGCGTGCGCGCGTGTGTGTGTGTCCATTTTTGTGTGACTGTTAGCTGTTGGCATGTTATAAGTAATAGCCTACCCGAGTGTAAGAGTGTTGTTGCACATGCGTGCGTGCGCATCTGTGTGTGAGTGCATTGTCCAACTTTGACAGCTGTCGCGGTGTGTCTGATCCTATCCCCCTCCCCCCTTCCCGTCAGACACGGTGTCTAATGACACGTTGTGAGCCCCCGGGTAGTAGTGGTCACGGCCGTTAGATCCCGTGAGTATAGCCACCGGTGCGTGAGACTGCCGGTGACGTACAGAGCCTGGACACGGCGTTGCCCCGCGGCGATATTGAAACAAGTGCGATCTTAATATGATGGCATGACGGGTCTGACAGGCTCACACCGACCTCCACGGAGCAACTATTCGGGCGTCGATGTCACCGGAGAGGTTCTTTTATGACGTTTCGCCCTTTGATCCACTCCAAGGATCCCATTCTAGGGTCAACTTCTGGGATCCATTTCTAGGGCTAACTTCTATGATCCTCTTCTTGGGTCAAATTCTAGGATCATCTTCTAGAATACAGTTCTTGGATATGCTTCTTGGACCCACTTCTAGAATCCAGTTCTTTGAAATTTCTACAGTTCTATGATCCATTTCTATGATACTCTTCTAGGTACCAATTCCAGGATTCACATCTATACTAAACTTCTAGGATCCAATTCTATAATCCAGTTTTACGATCAACTTCTATGATCTACTTCTAGGACCCCTCTCTAGAATCCACCGTCTTGGCTATTGGCCCCGCTATCTGTAGCCTAGCTTGCGCGAAGTTTACATTCTTTTCTTTTCTCTCTTATTTCGAGAATCAAAATTTAAAGGGTCCTCATGTTCATTTGACCGGAGGATGTTCACTGCTCCAATCAAATGTTCACCCCCCTGCATGCACCAAGAGACGTCACTTGATATCTGCTCCGATCTATTTCACCTCATGTCGCGCAGCTGTTTCACGTCCACGTGGCGACCTCATGTTCAGAGACGGACGTCCACGTGTTCGGATCAATCTTGTGAATCACTGGAGTCGACATTTTGCTACGAACGGTCTCCCCCCCCTTTCCCCCCACACACCCATACCCCCAAATAACCAGCTTTAGTTACTGGATTAGTTTTTGAGCAGACGTATAATTAGAAATCCACCCCAGCCCCCCCCCCAGACATGGGTGGCGACTTTGTCCCGTCCCTCCATGAAAGAGGTTTCTTGTCCCGTCCCTCCGTGAAACAGGTTTCTTGTCCTCTCTAAATTATTAACCAGTTGCATATTCGATGCTCTACGGTACAGAATCCACTCCCCCCCCCTCCACCACATCTTGTTATCCTTTTCGCATTTAGACCCCACAATAGACTTTTCCCACCCAGAGCTTCAAATATAGAGGACAATCTACTAGTCTTTGAAATGACGGCTATACCTCCGGCTTACAATCGACCGATGTCCCTTTCAGAAATCTTCAATTTGTATCAATATGTATTTCAATGGTGTAACAAAATTTGTGATTGATTTTTTTTTGACAATTCAGTTAGCTTGTTATATCATATTAATTAAAGTAAAATTTGAATGTTCGTGGAAGTCCCCCCTGTGACAGAGTCTTCTTATTTGCCACTGTAATCTCCAACACATTGATACTAAAACTAATTCCGAACGGCGATGGCGTTATAGTTTTGACCAATGAAATGGAAATAATAACAAAATATCAACCAATTTATATCAGGTGGTTAGGTGGTTTTGGGGGGGGGGTTATCACCTGCTTGCATGTCAAAGGGACCCCACAATCTTTGTCCCGCCTGACACCGCCGATGACCAAAGACACGAAGAATGAATACGTAGACACGCATCAACGACAGCGAACGCAAACGGATCGCCCATCCCTGACCGTTCCCAGTGGTTGACTCCAGGCGTGACAATCAAACGATGCGTGTACTGAAGACAAATTAAATGAGGCTTACTACATGTAAATAAACAAATACGATCACACTACAGCCTATGTTATAAACATACACTAAACAAAAAGAAAAGGGGGGGGGGACACCTCGACGTTCATAAAACGTGCAACTCATTACTAATATTACCATTCACGGTTTGCTTACACTTGCTCATATGTTTGATAGTACATAAAATCTAGTGATTATTTTCTTTTCTCCCTTTATAAACCGTATGTAGGAGGTGTTTGAGAAATTTTACATTCGCTAATAAATGTGCTTGATTTACTTTTAAAGGGTGTTTATTTCTTACTTATATGTGCACATAATATTAGTATGTTAGGACGTCCGAGACATTAAAATATAGAACATGCTTTTGACAAGATTTGTATAATTTTTTAATTATTTTTTTATATTTTTTTAAATTTTTTTTCTATTTTTTTTTGTGAAACGTGTAAATAAATGATTGACATGAGATTGTTTGAATATTATAATTTATGATTGTTGCTATTATATAATTATTTGTAAACAAGTCGGCACTGCGGTAAATAATGTACACTTCCTTTATATGTACACTACAATTAATGTTAAAATTTATTCAGCACTATGGCGTACACATTTTTCGTACGCACGACTCAAATGCGTTTCATTTTTTTTAAAAATTTGTATACAAAATAACAGGTGGAGAAATGACGTCATTCATCATACTGTAAAACTTGAGATTTTCCATGTTCATCTTTTTTTAATTATGTCAATATTTTTTTTGTGATAGTCTAAGCCGAAATTACTGTCTAATTTTGTTGTCGTTCTTAGCATCAAGTGCATACGTGGGCTTGTCAATGAATGTTTCTTTGGTTCAAAATAAATATTTTTGTAGCTCAAACGACTTTGCTTAATTTCATCATCATTTTGAGTTTGTAAACTGTGGTCTGGTGCCTGAATCGTACAACAAATTAATTGACAAACTGAAACTTCAAAGAAGAGTGGGGGTGTCTTTGTGTTCTACACCAGTGCTTCTCAAAGTGGTGGTCCGCGGATCGGTGCCGGTCCGTGGACCATCCGGCACCGGTCCGCAGACGTTATCAAGAAAGTACAGAAAAATATAATTGTAATCCTCCATTTGCAACCATTACCACTATCACTATTAGAATATGTCATTTTTTCGGCAATAAGCACATACAAACATACAAATAAAATAAATTACATTTCGCTACTACGTCAGTACAGTGAAAATAGTGCACCGGTCTCTGGTGCAGTGCATTGGAAAAAATTGCTGCCGGTCCGCCATTCTAAAAAAAAGTTTGAGAAGCGCTGCTCTACATTACACTAGAAGCGATGTTCCCTTTAAGCTGCGCGGCCGCTCAGATCATCTGAACGACGCCGTGCACCAGTTTAGAATTGCCGCGCAGCAAATTTTGATAAGGATAAAATAAAATAATACCTGTGTTTGTGGGGTGTGGTGTAAAAATTCGAAGAAAAAAAAATTACACACCAGATCATTATTTTCCACATGTCCAAACGAAACTTAGTTAGAGGGAACTTTGACTAGATGTCAGTGAAAACCAATGTCATTTAATTGAAAGGATTTGAATTGAAAAATAAGAAAAACCCGTAAAAAACCAAGTTTTTGACTATAAATCCTTTATGTACGAGAAGTAATTAAAAGAATGTTCATTATAATACGCAGCGCCAGACCATCCAGAAATACAAAATTGCAGTTGTGTCGTAAAACATGTTTAATATAATGCGCACCGATCAGGAATATGTTTATAAAAAGAGCTGTCAATAAAATACGCACCTTATTGCGCGACAGAAAGGTTGTTCAATATAATACGGACCGCGACGCTCTATCTCAAAAAATAGCATGATACATAGGAATAAATAAAATAATCTAAAAAATCAATAATTTAATTACGGTCATGCGATCGATCTGAAATTTTGATACATTGTTTTTATTATCGGTACGAAACTGCCTGCAAAATTTCAGCTCGCTATCTTGCGAGCAAGTGGTTTAAAAATCGATCAAAAGTTTTGGCGACAAGGTCGGTCGGCCGCAGACACCACGAGTTAATATAAAGGATTTAATAGTATTGAGTGAATGAGGTGATCAGATAAATTAATTAGGTGACAGAGAATTAATGTTACCGAAAGAGTTGCAACAGTATAGTTATAGTTAAACGTGTGATTATTTATAAAAATTGGCAATTGAGGAATAAGAAATGGGGTGTAGGACTGCGGCTATGAGGTATGTTGGCCACCCATGACTAAGAGATATGATGTATGTCTGCGGCTATGAGGTATGTTGGCCACCCATGACTAAGAGAAATGATGTAGGTCTGTGGCTATGAGGTATGTTGGCCACCCATGACTAAGAGATATGATGTAGGTCTGTGTATATGAGGTATGTTGGCCACCCATGACTAAGAGTAAGAGATATGATGTAGGTCTGCGGCTATGAGGTATGTTGGCCACCCATGACTAAGAGATATGATGTATGTCTGTGGCTATGAGGTATGTTGGCCACCCATGACTAAGAGATATGATGTAGGTCTGTGGCTATGAGGTATGTTGGCCACCTATGACTAAGAGATATTCTGTAGGTCTGTGTATATGAGGTATGTTGGCCACCTATGACTAAGAGAAATGATGTAGGTCTGTGGCTATGAGGTATGTTGGCCACCCATGACTAAGAGTAAGAGATATTATGTAAGTCTGTGGCTATGAGGTGTGTATGCCACCTATTACTATTACGTGTGTTATGGGCATCTAGAACTTGAGATGTTACTTAACAAATTTCAAGTTATCAAGACTCAGGATCTACACAAAATACATAAACTTCTTTGTAAAGAAATCGAATAATGGAATAAACTACTTGTACCACTCATGTTACCAGCCAACCTTTGAATAAACTACTTGTACCACTCATGTTACCAGCCAACCTTTGAATAAACTACTTGTACCACTCATGTTACCAGCCAACCTTTGAATAAACTACTTGTACCACTCATGTTACCAGCCAACCTTTGAATAAACTACTTGTACCACTCATGTTACCAGCCAACCTTTGAATAAACTACTTGTACCACTCATGTTACCAGCCAACCTTTGAATAAACTACTTGTACCACTCATGTTACCAGCCAACCTTTGAATAAACTACTTGTACCACTCATGTTACCAGCCAACCTTTGAATAAACTACTTGTACCACTCATGTTACCAGCCAACCTTTGAATAAACTACTTGTACCACTCATGTTACCAGCCAACCTTTGAATAAACTACTTGTACCACTCATGTTACCAGCCAACCTTTGAATAAACTACTTGTACCACTCATGTTACCAGCCAACCTTTGAATAAACTACTTGTACCACTCATGTTACCAGCCAACCTTTGAATAAACTACTTGTACCACTCATGTTACCAGCCAACCTTTGAAAGTTGAAAGCGGTGTTGACTTTTAAGAAATTACCATGTAACTTTTGTGACATGAGTACGAAAGTTACCCCTTTCCTGCAACCCTTCTCTGTCTACGCCTATGGTGCAGGTGCTACTACCTGTAAGTAAAGGTGGGGCATGTGAATGATTTGCCAGGCAGATTCCATTCGGTGCTTCACGACAAGATTGAAAAGGGGGGAGGGGGAGGCATAAATCAGGTGCGCTATTCCTATGACGACATGACTGTTAACGGTTAATACATTGTGGATTAGTTGAAGTTAACCTTGTACTAACTTGGTTAACACAGATTTTTACACCCGCTAAAGCATTAAGGAGGGGTGTTGCTATTTCTTTCAGCGCAATCGATAGTTTCAGGCTTCATGTTCTTGACAACCGCATCCCCTATCAACGATCTAGCTGTGAGAAATTATTTTATGTACGCATAAAGAAAACATGAACTTATCTTCAAGTTCAAAATGTACATACATTAAATGAGTAAAAAAAAGCTCAATATGAACGCGATTTCCAACTCAGTATGTATACGAAAATCTGTGTTCAAAATGTACATCTATTTAAATTATGTGTGGACACCAGAGGCGTCACTAGGGTTGGTGTCACCCGGGGCGGTAGCTCATGGTGTCACCCCTTCACGACTGAAGGGGCCGTCCATAAATGACGTCACGCGAGTTTGCCGATTTTTACCCCACCCTCCCCCAGCGTCATACTTTGTCACAAAAATATAGACCCCGTCCCTTTTTTACGATATGACGTCACAAAGCTTTGACACCCCTCCCCCAAGCCGTATTTTCTCAATAAAAATTAGCATGTTGCAAATTATTTTTTGTCATTTAAATATGTATTTAGGGTAGGTCTTCACTGTAATATCGTAACACGCGTGAAGTCATTGAAAGTAATTAAATAAATGGTAAACAATCAAATATTTTAGTGGTACTTTTAGTTAAAGTTTAGCGTTTTTTGATGTGACGTCACATTTCTTAAACACCCCCCTCCTCCTACCACATCGTCACAGATGCGTGGACCCCCCTATGGCGGATTAAAAGGGGGGTGCTGAACGGGCTAAAGCCCCCAATAATTTAAGGGCCCCCAAACTTTTTATGAATTATAGTGTATAATAAAGATGCAGGCCATTATGTTTGTACAAATCCCTGAAAATGCCTTGGACAGTCATACGGCAATGCTGCAAATGAGTAGGAAGTATAACGGAAACCAGGCTATTCTTCGTGAGAAGTGCATTGTAGCTCAATATGTGCCGTGCACAGCTCATTCCTTTAATTTGGTTGGGAAAAGAGCAGCAGGTTGTCTTACTGCGGTCAGATTTTTTTGTCTTCTGCAAAATCTTTATACCCGACTTGTTGCATCTACTCTTCGTTGACAGGTACTTCAAAAACATATGAAATTGATACATGCTAACAAAGCCTTGTCTGACACAAGATGGTCAGCCTGACATTATGCTGTATGGTCTGTTAATAGCTCATACCATGAGAATATCGCAGCACTGGAAGAATTAGCAACGAATGAAAATCAGCCACGTGACTGCCGACTTGAAGAATGATTTCTAAAGGAAATTGAACAACTGGAAGTCGCTATTTTACTTGAAATTTGGGAAACAATTTTAGAAAGGATGTCTATCATTGAGTTTGTTAAAAAATAGCATTCTTAATTTTATTCCTATGAAGACAAAAGAAAGGAAAAGTCCGTGGTAAAAACCGTGTAAACAATCTTCAATACTATCAAACAAAAAAGAAAGCGTCAGTTTGATAAATGACATCAACAAACCAGTATTCTCCTGGAGAAAAAAATTCAAGATTGAGGTATTTCTGGTAATCATTGACAAACTTTCTTAAGCCCAACAACATTGGTTAGGTGCATATAAATACATCCATGAGAAATTTGGCTCAGCACTTTCGCCACCCGATGGACAGCAGCCAAGTTAATGGAAGAACATTCAAGTGATTTCGAAGAAGGGGTCGGGTAAATCCGAAGCAACCGTTTCGTCCCCCTCAATTTACTAGCAACGCCATCGAGCGGTGCCGGTTTAGGGCCATGAGCGCCAGTACGGATTAGCAAAAAGTGCCGCGAAGAACGCATTGGACGCCAGCTCTGAGGAAACCTTCCAGTGGGGGTTGCACCCTAGGTAGGTCTTTGATGATGCCCCGGTCTGCGGCGGTCCTAACCATGGAGACCCGTGTGCTTTGCCGGGATGGCGCCAAAGTGGTAGCGGGTCGTAGTAGGAAATTCCACCACCTCCTTGTGAGGGCAACTTAGTGGGAGGCATCTTCGACTGTATGTCCTGGATGCCCAGGTGGCCGCTTCAGAAGCGACCGCTTTTTTTTGGGAGGGGGGGGGTCCTCAGCTGTTACATCCCTTTGGTGGCCAGATGGCTAAGGGGGTCTTCCGGGAAGACCCATAAAGAGCACTAGGCTCGGGGCTTCTGATTTTCTTCCACATGTAGGTTCATGAGTGATTTCGAAGACTGTTTACCTTCAGAATTAGTCCAAGTTTCAGAACTCTTAAAAAGTTATTGTCCAGCCCCAGGCTCAGGGTAAGGAAAAGGAATTAGCACAAAGCGAAACTCAAAAAACTTGCACAGAGCTAAACATTTTGCTGCTTTTGAATGAGCTATATTTCACACAGTCCTTTACAAATGTACACATCGCACTTCGCATCTATCTTTCAATGATGACATCAAACTGCAACTGAGAGCGATCCTTTTCAAAGTTGAAAAGAATATATAATGAGTTAGAATTTGCATGGGACGAAAAAGGCTGAATATGCTCTCTCTAATGAGCATTGAAAAGTAACTTGTAAGCTTACTCAGCTTTATTGACTTGATTGAAAACTTCTCCATTTGAAAAATTCGCAAACGAAAGTTGTAGGTTGAAATAATAATAATACTTATTTTTCAATAATTTTTGTTATTTCAAATAGAGAAAAGAATTCGTTACCTCATGAATTATTTTTTTTAAAAATACGGAGTAACGCGTAATACTATTCTTTACGGGGGCGCGTTCGTAAGCACTAAACAGCGTAAGTCGGAATGGGACCGTCGTAACCGGAGGACTACCTGTATATAAACATGCATATCTATGCTTTCACGCCTTTAATAAATATATATATATAAAATATTACACTCAAAGACATTGAAATCATAATTTTCCTCAAGAAAAATATCAACAAAGAAAACCCATCTTTTGATTTTTTTTCTTTGGGGGGGGGGTGATAAAATCGTATTCCACCCACCCCACTGTGGTGGAGGGAGTCGTGAGGTGGGATTCGTTCATGCTGTCGGTGTGTCCAAGCCCAAATGCCTTTATATCTTTTAAAACAAAAGACACTGCTTCTTTCATTCCAGCCTTTTTTAAAGATCTCTCTGCTGCGACTATTTCTTTTCTTTTTTTCCTAATTTGTTTTAATGTTGTTCGTGTGTTGGGACTGTTTTATTATTGCAAGTTAACTGATATTTTTTTAATAAGAATTTTCGCGTTTAACGTATTTCATTGTATTTCTTAATTTCTTTCTAGATTAAAAAAATTGTCATCTTTTGTTTTCTGACATAAAATCGTACACAGTAAAATTTTAGGCTCGGGTGTCACCCCCTGACGGGTGTCACCCGGGGCGGCCCGCCCCCCCCCCGCCCCCCCCCCGCCCCCCTAGTGACGCCACTGGTGGACACTTTAAAAAAAAATCACATTAATATTGGGCTCAAACCTTCTTTTATTTTGTATTCTCTACATTTTGATTAATTTATTTATTTTTCTTACACACCCCAAAAAATTCACTCCAAAACCTATTCTCTCACACACACACACACACACACACAAACCTATCTACACTCAATTTTTAAATAATTTTTTTTTACTGTCAAAGGTTTTCAAATATTATTGTTTTTTCGCTCGACTTTTCTTACGACCTTCTATTCATCCGTACTTTTCCAGTTCATAGTAACTCTCAGTGTATCTGTAATTTCATTCTTTTTTTTATGATGATATCCATAACTGCATCCAGTTTCTAATGATGATATCCATATTTGCTTTCAGTTTCTAATGATGATATCCATATTTGCTTCCAGTTTCTGATGATGATATCCATATTTGCTTCCAGTTTCTGATAATGATCTCCATATCTGCATCCAGTTTCTAATGATGATATCCATATTTGCTTCCAGTTTCTGATAATGATCTCCATATCTGCATCCAGTTTCTAATGATGATATCCATATTTGCATCCAGTTTCTAATGATGATATCCATATTTGCTTCCAGTTTCTGATGATGATATCAATATTTGCTTTCATTTTCTGATGATGATATCCATATTTGCATCCAGTTTCTTACAATGATATCCATATTTGCATCCAGTTTCTGGAGACTCCTAATATTTTCACATGTGTCTCCAATTTCTTTCTTAATTTCTGATTGACTCTCATCATATCAGCAGTTTCATATAATCTCCAACACCCCTCAGGGTTATCCATTTTTCCATCCACTTCATTTATCCTGTGGTCGCACATTCCATTCCCGCAGTCGGAAGCTCTTGGCAACTCTATCCTATTTATAACTTGGGTCGAAGACGAAATGTGTGAAAAAGGTCAAGAACAAAGGTGAAAGGCGGGGCCTAAACGAATAGTGTCCTCTAAACAAGTGGGATATAACATCTCGCCATTCAGGAGGTCACGTGGTCTATGGGCTTTCAACATAAGTGGAAAGTTTTTAATGTTTAAAAAAAAATAATAAGGAGAGAGATAAAATGAGGGGGGTGGGGAGAGAAATAAATTTCAGGAGGGAATACGAGAAATGGAGAAAAAGAGAGATTGGAAGGGATTAAGAGAAAGGGAAGAGATCGGATGGAGGGTAGGGGAGTTTTTTTTTAGGAAAGTAGAATTAGTAGATACAAAAAGAGGAACATTTTTCTTATGATTGGGAAAAGGGGTGGGGGAGTATTTTTCGGTAACTGCGGAAGTTTTATGGAATGGTGTTGGCAAACAACTCTTTACCATATCCAGTCTACGGATATGGTAATAATAGAGAGAAGGCTAGAATAAGAGATAATTGGAAGGAATAAGAATTATAGTAAAAGAAAAAGATCTTTAGGAATTGGTAAAGTGCAGACAAATGTATCGGAAGAGAAATATAAGCAAAGTGTATTTTTTGTTTTGTTTTTGTTGTTTGTTGTTGTTGTTTTGTTGTGTTTTTTTTTGGGGGGGGGGCGGCGAGATAAGTCTGGAGGAAATAGAAGAATTGAAGAAGATGGGAGGTCGGGAGGTCGGGGAGAATGAGAGAAGTAGACAACGGAGAATTCAGAAGGAAACAATAAGAGAAGTAAGCAATGGATATATCAGAAGGAAACAATAAGAGAAGTAAGCAATGGAGAAATCAGAAGGAAACAATAAGAGAAGTAAGCAATGGAGAAATCAGAAGGAAACAATAAGAGAAGTAAGCAATGGAGAAATCAGAAGGAAACAATAAGAGAAGTAAGCAATGGAGATATCAGAAGGAAACAATAAGAGAAGTAATCAATCGAGATATCAGAAGGAAACAATAAGAGAAGTAAGCAATGCAGATATCAGAAGGAAACAATAAGAGAAGTAAGCAATGGAGATATCAGAAGGAAACAATAAGAGAAGTAAGCAATGGAGATATCAGAAGGAAACAATAAGAGAAGTAAGCAATGGAGAAATCAGAAGGAAACAATAAGAGAAGTAATCAATGGAGATATCAGAAGGAAACAATAAGAGAAGTAAGCAATGGAGATACCAGAAGGAATAACTGAGAGAAGTAAGGAGCGGATGAATCAGAAGTATACAATGAGAGGGGTCAGATGAAAAATGAAATTGTTTGAAACGCAAATTAAAAGGTGAGAATTACAAGTCATAAGGAGAAAACCCATTAATTGATTACATCACGCGTTGCAAACCTTCTGCTAGGATTGACTCCTCTCCAACTATATAATGTACGAGTACTCGTAACATTTGCGGGAGCTGAACTTTTACAAGCAACTCCACTTACGCGTCCCAGTGGCGTAGCGAGGTGGGGCAGGAGCTACATATTTCCCCGGGCGGCGAGTTAAAGGGGTAAAGAAATGAGGCTTACAACGTCACATTATACTACGTGAACAAGGGTGAGATGTGAATTAACGCGGCGCGGTCGTGGGGAAAAAGTGTGTGTGTGGGGGGGGGCAATGTTATAGCGTTGTCAACAGGCGCAAAAAACAACAAAAAAAAAGTAAAAACTATCCCAGCTACGCCTCTGACAAGTCCACATCTACGAGTCGGTCGTAGATCAAATGACGTGGCCACGCTCAGACAGTTTGATGAGGCCCGACCTCCCCCTAGGCCTTTCGAGTATGGTGGCTTGTAAAACAATAAAAGAACGCCAAGCCACTGGCCCCCCGAAGGTTGCACGTGTATAAAAACGCCATGAAACAAGGGCGAGTGCTGAAATACATGCCTCGGTGCCTCCTCGGAATGAGGAGCTCAGTTCCTTGGTGGGGGGGGGTGGGGGTGGGCGACGTGGAGGGAGGATAAAAACAAACCTTCAGCATCTCAGTTGGCGCTTTTAGTTCGTTGTTTACCGGCGAGGCTTTCAACGTCGGTGCGAGGGACAGAGTACGTCCCAGCATGTTGTGACTGGTGCAGTGTTACGGAGGAAAAGTTCGCACACTTGGGGTCAAAGGCTCTCTCTTTTTTTAGCCGATTGGGCCTAGACTCTGTGATTCTGCAGTTATTATTATTATTAGTATTATTGTTATTATTTTTTTTATATTTTCAATTCAAAAACGTCCCAGCATGTTATGACTGGTGCAGTGTTACGGAGGAAAGTTCGCACATTGGGGTCAAAGGTTTTGTCTTTGGCTGATGGCGCCTAACCTCTGTGTTTCTGTAGTTTATCTCTATTATTATTATTTTAAATTTTAATTGGTGGTAAGACATTTGTCCCGTTAAACTCACCATATTTATAAGGGTCAATGTGAAAGTTTCCTCGTTGAATTATTCCCCTTGTACAGTTTAAGTATGATAAAACTCCCCCCCCCCTTTTTTGTGGTTTAATTCGGTGACCCGTCAAAACGGCCCAGGACAAAACGGCCCCGACAAAACGGCCCCGAAAAAACGGCCTCGACATAACGGCCCCGACAAAACGGCCCCGACATAACGGCCCCGAGATAATGGCCCCGGTCAAAATGACACCAGACAAATTGTTTACGTTTTTTTAACAAAACATTAACATTTTTTTTGGTTGCATATAAAGCTTTTTCCCCCAACTTTTTCACCCTTTAAAAAAAAGTGCTAAAATTGAAAATTATTTCTTGTGATGTTATTATATTATTTCTTGTCCACACAAAAAAAACAACCGAGAGTTAGTACCATTTCGCGTAAAGGCTAACAAATTCATTCTTGTGATGTCATTATTATTGTTTCTTGTGAGCTAAACCTGACATTGAATCGGCGGGTAAAAATACGAATATAAAATTTGATTGAACATTTTACAATTAGGCCATCTATTAGTCCTGGGCCGTTTTGTCGGGGCCGTTAAGTCGGAGTCCATTTGTCGGGGCCGTTAAGTCGGAGTCCATTTGTCGGTGCCGTTAAGTCGGAGTCCATTTGTCGGTGCCGTTAAGTCGGAGTCCATTTGTCGGGGCCGTTAAGTCGGAGTCCATTTGTCGGGGCCGTTAAGTCGGAGTCCATTTGTCGGGGCCGTTAAGTCGGAGTCCATTTGTCGGGGATGTTTTGTCGGCGAACTCGAACCGTTTAATTCACGGCTATAGTCGGTGTGAGACAAGGTGTAAGGATTGCAGTAGTACTTGGGATAGTATTTGTTGGATGTACAATCTAGTAATGTCAAAGGTTGCAGCTTTTGTAGTTGTTTGTGAGTTACTGATACTGATAAAATAATGAATGTCAATATTTCTTATGTGAAATTTTCACGTCTCGTAAATTTGTTTCCTTGTCACGAAGCTAACGCTTAGCGCAAAGATCGTAATAGTAACGTGCACGATTTTACAGTCAACGTTTATTTTTAACTACTTTGAGTTTTGGCTTTCCAAAACCAAAACCAAAAGCCAAAACTAAGTCATCACTAAGAAAACCTGCTCCTAACTCCTAAAACAACAAATCAAGCCCTGAAATGGAACCCACAGGGTAAGCGGAAAAGAGGCCGTCCAAGAAACACTTCAAGAGAATAGGCCATGAATGGAAGATCCTGGAGAAGCTGGCCCAGGATAGACATGGCTGGAGGTCTCTCGTAGGTGGTCTATGCCCTTTGAGGAATCGCAGACGCCAACGATGATCGGTGGATGCCCCCCATGGACGAGAAGGCTCAACAACTTTGAGTTTATGGCCGTTAAAAAAATATAAATAAACATATATGTCACATAACAAATACATTGATTAGAATAAACTTTATAACAAAATGGAAGATACAGAAGGGCTCATCATGATACAAAGGGCCCAAAATGTTACCGAAGGGCCTAGTACGATACAAAGTGCCTACCATGATACTGAAAGGTCTAACATGATACATAAGGGCCCGTGGTGATACAAAAGGTTCCACCATGATACAAGGGGGCCCACAATGATACTGAAGGGCGTATGATAAACAAGGGCCCAGTATGTTACAAAGGGCCCACCATGTCAACATTGATAAGCATGGACCAATCGTAACACAGAAGGATCCCAAGGTGACCTATATAAGGACGGTTTGTCCTCATCCTTCAGTTCATCTACAAGGTCACGTGACACACACACACATACACACACACATATACACACACGCGCATACACAAACACGTCACCACAACCACCATTGGCCCTGACTCACCCCAAAGTCGAATATAATTTTGATCCTCTCGTCCTGCCCCTGTCAATCAGCCCCGGTGTGAAGCAGAGGGGGGGGAGGGTTAGGGTGGGGCCAAGCACAAAAGAAAACACAACACCAAATCCTTCACAGTAAGTGTCGTCGAGTTCAAGGGCAAATTGGCTGCGGTATCTTGGGCAAACAGCATCAGCAGTGTCCACCACTTGGTCACCGCCGGCTTGGCTGACAAAGACAATAGGGCATACATTTCCCATTTGGATTTGAAGATGGTATAAACGGTTTTTTTTTAAAGGGCACAAAGTTGTTTGTTTTTGTGGCAGTTATTTATTTATTTATTTATTTATTTTTTAATTTTATATATTTTTTTTTGCTGTTTTATAATGCAAAAAAAGTACAAGGAAATTATGAAGCACTCGTTGACTATAACAGTGCTTCTCAAATTTTTTAGTATTGTGGACCAGCAGGAATTTTTTTCCATTTCATCAGGGACCGGTGCACTATTTTCCCTGCACTGACAATTTTTTCTGTCCTTTTTTTTTGAGAACATCTGCGGACCGGCAGCGCATGGCCCACGGACCGCAACCGGTCCGCGGACCACCACTTTGAGAAGCACTGGACTATAACATATTTATTCTGTATTTTTTTCAACTGTGGTATTTGTCTCTTGTTTATAACTCAAACGACACACCTTTATTAACGGGCAGTCCATAAATGACGTCATGCACCTAGTTAGAAGGGTGTCACACATATGTGACTATGTATGACCCGGGGGGGGGGTGTTTAAGAATTGTGTCGTCACTTCAAAATGCGCAATTTTGAAGAAAAGTTCCATAAATATTTGACTGCTTACATTTTATTTAATGACGTTTTACGTGGCTTCACGCGTGTTGCGATATTTAAGTGCAGCCTTACACTAAGCACATACTTAAATGACAAAAAGTGATTTCAAACATGCTCAATTTAAAATAAAATTTAAAAAAAAACGCTTTTATGGGAGGGGGGCTGAAAAGTTTTGTGACGTCATATTGGAGAGGGTCTAAGTTTTAGTGACGACGTGTGACGAGGGGGCAAGTGGGGGGGGGTCGGCCAAAATCGCGTAACGTTATTTATGGGCAGCCCCAAACAACACAATTTATCTTAAATATTGGTGTTAAAATGTTTTACCCAATAACTTTAAATGTATAGATAATACAAATTTTATGTTTATAAATAGATATATAATTTATTTATATAAATATATAGAGAGAAAGTGTCCCAAAATTGTATACACTCTTTAAATGACCATAACACCAACATTTATTTAACTACAGAAAATTTTCATAAATCAAAATACTATGTACATATGTCGAAACCAGCCAATTATTGAAGGTGTTCAAATTGGTGGCCATTGTGGTCCATGGTATGCACTCTTTGACAGTTCATAACAAACAACCATTTTTTTCCTGCTGTGACTGCTTAAAATAATGGATTGAGTTATACTAAACTTTGGGGAAAGAAGATTCATTCTAAAGAACTACCAGAAGACTCAGAACATAATTCGACAATTGGCTGGTTTCTACGTTTGTTTACAGAATTTTGATTTAGGAAACTCTTCGGTACTTTAATAACTTTGGTTTCTATGGCAATTTGAAAAGTGTAGACATTTTTGGGACACCCTATAATTATATCTAATATATCTTAACAAATGAGTATGTATGTGTGTTAAAACTACTGAAACCTAATTTTGTTTCAGTAATTATTTCATCAATTGATTCAACCGGGAAAAGGATCTTCATGTATTCCTTACGCATCCGTAACAGCATTTTAAAAAAAACAACAAAAAAAAACAACCTTAAACCAAATGTCGTATGTACTTGGATGTACTTATCTATGTACTCTATACGAGGACATGGATGAAATATTTCATGTTCTGTGTGACCAACCACTGCAATTTGTTCCATGCTTCGTTATTCTAGTATCGAGCGTACACGTGTACAGCACTGATGAGAAGACGATCCTACGGCAATCAGGGGAGGTGGTGGGGGGGGGAGGATTTATTAAGTCGAGGTCAACACTCGACGCAGCCTCGCTAGACATCTTCATTTGGGCTCGAAAACACGAGTGACGGACTTAAGGCGCCCTGGGAGCTTTGTCGTGCACTTGTGGGGCCCCGTGAGCCCCGTGGTACGACACGAGGCCAGGCTTGCCATAAATGGTTGGGGCTGGCCGTGGGAGTGTGTGTGAGTGTGTGTGTGTGGTGGGGAGGGGGGGTGCTCTTCTCGTTCAAGGCGTCACTGTGATAGACACAAGAAGATTGGGAGCGCCATAATACCCCGACGTTGGGACAAAAGCCCGAAATGGCAGGGGCGGATTAGCTAGGAGGTATCTAAGACATTTCGATGGATTTTAGTTAGAAGCAATGTTCCCTTTTAGGCTCGTTGACCCGTGTGCTAAATAACAATCTCACGTGTAAAGTTGGACATCAACCATTGTTGTTTGCTAAATATCCCACCCCCATAAACAGCGAGATAAGATATTATGCTTATCAAAATTTGCTGCGCCGTATTGCTAAACTGCAGCCTCGATTAGATATCCACGCAGCCGCGCAGCTCAAAGGGAACATTGGTTAGGAGTTAGGAGGCGTATAAGCAGGTAGGGTGGTGTGTTTTCTGGAGACGTTTAGAAATGTGTTTAAATTGGTGTTTAAATTAAAGTTGTTTAAATTGAAGGTGTTTAAATTGAAGGTGTTAAGTAGAATTAGATGGGAGTTCTAATTAAGGGGTATTAGAGGTTTTTAAGTATAAGTAGAAAAGAGTAATGATTAGTGTTATTTAAGTTAGTAAGGCATACTGCTAATTGGAGGAGTTTAAGTCATTAGAGAGTGGTTCTAACAGGAGGTGTTTTATTTAGTAGTAGATACATTTTTAGAGTGTGTTTAAAATGGTTACACCAAAGTTAAAAGGGTAATTTAAAAATAAAACTATAGATAAAGTTGTGAGTCTTTATTTATTTATTTATTTTATACACTTACAAAGCGTTTTACCCAGCGTGTGGCTGGGTTCACCGCGCTTTACAAACATTTTTCAACATGACAAAAAACATTGCACTCATAGTCTGCCTTAGCATACACAACATTATGCACTAACTAGGTTGTTCTGGTGCGCCTAGGGCGCCCACTTTTTTCAAAAGCCCAAGTAACTTACGTGAATGTTGTTGCATGAGTTCGAATCAGTGTGTCCGACAACCAAAAATTGGTATGTCAATGAGTTCAATAAAAAGAATTAGTGATTAAATTTTAGTTCATTAGAATGATTTATTTTTCATAAAATTTCTCTATATACAACACAAACAATGACGTCATATAATATTTTATGGCGAGAAACACCGCACGCTCTGTTAATCTCGAAACCAAAATGATTATGATTTTACGTCCATATTTTCAATTTTAAAAAATATGCTAATTATGTCCTTTAGCTTTACAGAATGATCGACCTCGGCTATTATATTGTTTATGTCAATACATGGACATATATCCATCATAGTATAGACTGATGGAGCGAGAATTGAATTTCGATGTTTTCATGGCAGATTTTTTTTTAATTAGAGAAGAATTTTTTTTTAAAACGGTAAAAACCAAGGTGTTTGACTATAAATCATTTATATTTGAGACATAACTAAAAGAATTGATTATGTTCAATATAATACGCACCGCGCGACAGACTATCACACAAATTTACATGTAACAAAGAGATACAAAGAGATAAACTAAAAATTCATTAATTTAATTACGGCACATTCGAAATTTAAAAAAAAACTGTTTCTTATCTTATCTGTTTACAGACGCTCCTTCTATACAGAAGATTATTGCGTCCTACGCTTTATCTATGGTTTGTGTTTAGTCCTGCATTTTTATTAGAGATTTAAATGTTGATAAAGTGTTGGTTTTCCTGGATTCTTCAGGCAACCCATTCCACGCCCGAATTCGGACGGGAAGAAGGAAAACTTGTATGTGTTTGTTCTTGCATACGGAATAAGAAAGGTGTTTTTATCCTTATGTCTATCTGAGTGTTGTATTAAGTTATCTTTGTGTTGTATTTCTAAATTAGAAATTAATTGCTTTATGTATGATTACTACTTTTGCTCTTGGTTCTTCTATCCTCTAGTGTTTCAAGGTTTAATGATTTAACTAATGGTGTTACTCTTGTCAGTTTCGAATATTCTCCAGTAATGAATCTGGCAGCTCTTTTTTGAATTTGTTCTAGTTTATCATGTTTTTCTTTGGTGGATGGGGTTCCCATACAGAAGATGCATATTCTAGTGCAGGTCTCACCAAGTGAGGTAGCATTTTAGTTTTATATCTCTATTACATTTGTTAAAGTTCCTTTTTATAAAGCCTAAGGTTTTGTTTGATTTTTTAATAACTTCATTGACATTAGAATATTATATTTAGCAAATATTTAAACACAAACAAACCATTAATCAATTACATTTGGGGGCGTGGATGCCATAAGGGTGATATGTGACCCACTTTGACCCCACAATGCACGCGGGATACCGTCTTCTGTCCCTCCATATTTAATCCCTGTAGCGCTCCCCCACCCCCACCCCTCGCGCGATCGGTGTTGGAAGTAACGCCCCTCGACACTCTCGCTGGTCACATCACTTAGAAGCAATGCCGCACGATAATTGAAGAGGAAAGTAGCAGCTCGCTGTTTTCTTCTCACTTCTCATCCGAGATCAGAACTCTGGCAGTGGGTGGACCATGACAAATCACTGTGTGCAGCAATACCAGCAGTCCTCTAGACTAAACGAAGGAATTACGGCTTTCACCTTACTACAACTAGAATTAAAAGTAGATTTAACTTATTATGTGTCACCTCCCGAATATGGAATAAAAATACCACCAAATAAAATATAATAATCCAATGGATTCATTTCTATCCACACCAATTAGTAAAATTGTGATATAATATATATATAACCCCCTTTCCAGTCCATGACGGACTATGGGGCAAGTGAAGTAGCGTTCACAAGTTTTATTTAGCTACCACTAACCAGCAAGGGATTGTGTGGCCAGCACAATGCCCCGAGGGCCATGCCAAAACCCAGAATGGAACCCGTGACACTCTTCTACCTCGTTTCGGCAGTAAAATTGTGAAAACTGTTACGGATATTCATTCGTATTATCGATCAAGACACAATATTTTGTCCCATTACTAGATGACCATCTGAGCGTACACAAGCACCCAGTCGGTGTTAGGACAACGGGATAAACAAGACTTGATGGTAAAACTACAGGGTGGACTACACTCAAAACTTGGACTTTGGGTTAAAGCTACTTTATTGTCAGGACTAAGGGTTGGACCAGACTCGAGGATTGGGCCACGGGTTGGACCAGACTCGAGGACTGGGCCACGGGTTGGACCAGACTTGAGGTTGGGGCCACTGGTTGGACTAGGCTCGAGGATTGGGCTGCGGGTTAGACCAGACACGCAGTTCGGTCCCGACTTTATGCTGAGATACGGTGGTTAAAACAGACTAAGTGCTGGGAACACGGTGATTAAAACAGACTTTATGCTGGGAACACGGTGGTTAAAACAGACTTGGTGTTGGGAACACGGGTTTCTTTTGATCAAATGATAGAAGTAAGGCGTGCGCTTGCCAAGCCTGTCCCTTTGACGTGTGCGGGGTAAGGCGAGAAGGGCGTACTGGCTGAGGGTGTTCACTTGGGTGGGGGGGGGAGATCAGGCCTTGATAAAATCAGGGGATAGATTAGGTTCAGCGCAGGGGAGAAGTCAGCCGTGAGCTGTGGAAGGCTCTTCGGCATACAAATGTCCGTGTGTCTTAGTCTTAAACTGGGCGTGAGATGGGCCTGACAGAAGTATAGAGAAGTGAGGAGTTTTTGTTTGTAACGAAATCTATACCCGACTAGGTGTCAGACAAGCGATGGGTGTGTTTTGTACTTACAAAATTCCACCTCGCACATAGATGTACGGACGGGCTGAGAGTCAAGTCAAGTGTGTTGAAGTTAACTTTAATAATAAAACAAACCCGTAAAAACAAAGTTTTTGACTATAAATCCCTTATATATGAGACATAACTAACAGTATTGATTATTTTCAAACATTTACAGACTGAATCTGTCTTAACTCAACTTTGCATCATAACCCTAGTGGGGGGGAGGGGTGGGTGGGGGGGAGAGGGGAAAAGTCTGGTCACCGAGTCGCTTGACCGAGCTCAGAGTGACACGTAAAATGTAAACAAAAGCGCCCGTCGCTTCGTTGGGTCGCCTCAATGCGTCAGCTCAAAATTTCACGTGGCAAAAAAACAATAATAAACCGTGAATTGAAATTACATACCTCATATAAGGATAAACTAAAAATGCATTAATTTAATTACGGTACGTTCGATCGATCTGAAATTTTGATACGATGCATTGTTAGGTCAGACGGGTCCGTGTGCCAAATTTCAGTTATATCGGATCATGGGAAGTGGTTCATTTTTGACTTCTGTTTTTCCGCCCGCCCGCCGAGCCCAAGACAGAGAGAGAGAGAGAGAGAGACGGCCGCGAAGTTAATATAAGGGATTTAAAAAGTAACTAAACTAGGAGTCATTGGCAAGTTGGAAAAGGGGGGGGGGAGTTTTCAGCTGAAATCTGTTTATTTTGAAAAAATGCAATTTTTTTAGGGCGCCTACGGCGCCGACCTTTTTCAAAAGCCCAACTAACTTGTCCTTGTTTGATAAATACGAAATATTAAACTTTCTCAAATGTACACAAAGTATTTTATAATTTATAATAGGGGTTGTAGCCGTAGGCGCCAATTTTTTTAAAATATTATAATTAACCATCATCAAACCCTCTTTTTACATTGTTCCCTTTTCCAAAATTAAAATATGAGCTAAAACAATGATGTCATATAATATTTTTTTACAGCGCATCTTTAATTTGCACACCTTTTGATGCATTGGTGCAGTAATTTGGTGCGCTGCTTTCTAAAATTAATAGCGTCACGGATAGACAGTACAGACGTGACATAGATTGCAAATTATGTATATTGATATATACATATATAATATATATATATATGTATATATATACCAGATTGTAATGGGGCGCCGTGGCGCCTAGGGCGCCCCCTCTATTAGGGCGCCTACGGCGCCCATTAAAAAAAAACCCTGATTAACGTGTCCTTGTTTGATAAATACGAAGTATTACTTTCTGAAATGTGCACAAAGTATTTTATAATAGGGTTTGTAGGGCGCCTACGGCGCTCACTTTTTTTTTGGGTCAAAAGCCCAAGTAACTTATCCTTGTTTGATAAATAAGAAATATTAAACTTCCTGAAATGTACACTAAGTATTTTATAATTAACAATCCTCAAATCCTCTTTTTACATCGTTCCCTTTTCCAACATTAAAATATAAGCTAAAACAATGACGTCATATAATATTTTATTTACAGCTCGTCTTTAATTTAAAGTTTAATTTATAATTATTTTGCACACCTTTTGATGCACAGCTTATATTAAATATAAGCTCAAACAATGACGTCATATAATATTTTTTACAGTGCTAATCACCCACACGATTTTTTAACTGCTATATACTGTTGTACATCGTTCCTCAGCGTTCCACAGTGAGGAAGTTAATGACTTGGGCTTTTATATTATATTATATATATATATATAGGGGCTGGTACTGAATAAAAAAAATGTGTTCGATTAATCGGAACAAAATTTAACCGATCAATCGATTAGTTTTGATTAATTATATTTTTAATGCATATATAGCTCCCGTTCAGTTGCGATTCATTATTTAGCGAAATCGGTTAAGTCGCGGTAATTCCATGGCTCCCAATTTTTGTGACGCAACACAGCATATTCGTTCTGATATGCCAGACATAAGGAAGAAAAACCTTTTTTTTTATAACCTATGCACGTCTAAATAAATAATAATAATACGAGGAAAATCATGTTAGTAATAAAAATTATAAACTGACAATAAATTTGAAAAAAAAAGAAATATTTTCTTTAATGTTAATCGAATTTTAATCGATCAAATTAATTTTAATCAATTAAAAATTTGACGATTAATCGATTAAATAATTGTTAATTAATTTCTGAAGCCCTAATATATATATATATATATATATTATATATATATATATATATATATATATATATATATATATATATATATATATATATAATATATATTTATATATAATTCACCAGGACAAGCACAAGACGTGTGCAAATAAGCATGACGAATGGCCCTTCTTGCAAGAGGCGACCAACCATAGTTTACGGTATTGTTGGCGAACGATGGTAGTAAGGGGTGAGGGCGGAGGTACAACAACTGCAGTGCGCATGTCTCGAGACCAACAATGCGTCAGCGATTACCCCCTTTTCCTCCCCGACGTCCACTCACGTTGTTTTCATTTCTTAGTGCTGCTGTTTGTGTCCGTTCTCCCCCCTCCCGTTCTTTGCACTATCCCCGAGCAAGTCTGCGGCGTATGCTACTCCGCGGGTCGTATTTAGTAGCAATTATTATTATTTGAGAACTTCAATAGCGCATTACCCCAACTAGCAGATGGGCTCACAGCACTTGGCATAAAAAAATTTTAACACATAAATGCATTCAATTTAAAACACTTTATATTAATTCAACAAAACATATCACGACAATGGATGGTACACATAAGCTGCGTCTATCGGTGTGAGAATTGAGCTTTCTATATAGATTTACTTTCAACACTGAACATCTATGGGTGGAAGTAGGCGTGTAGCGTAATTTAGGACATACTGCCCCTGTCGCCTGGTCGGTGGCTTGCCGAGTACTGGCCGGAAAGATAGCCGCAGAGTTGCTGGAGTCACAGTTC
Source organism: Ampullaceana balthica (assembly GCA_944989445.1). Taxonomy (NCBI): domain Eukaryota; kingdom Metazoa; phylum Mollusca; class Gastropoda; family Lymnaeidae; genus Ampullaceana; species Ampullaceana balthica. The sequence goes on from CALYLW010000913.1 coordinate 114,297, forward strand.
TGATCCCGTGGTGGGGTGATGACTGATTGGCAATGTTTCCTCTAAGTTTCGTTGGTCCGTTTGCAAAGCAAAGCAAAAAAAAATAATAATAATAATATAAAAAAAAGAAAGAAAAAAAAAGAAAACCTCTAGCGCAAAGCTACACAGCAGCGACTATTTTTATGCACGCTTTCAGACCTCAAAAACACAGATAGTATGTTATCCTTATCTAAAATTGCTGCGCGGTATTTTACGACATTTTCTGCGCGGTCATTTTAAACTGCTGCGCGACGTCGGTCAGATATACCTGCGCGGTAGCGCGGCTAAAAGTGACATTGGTGGATTGGAGAGAGGTTTGTGGTGAGATGATTCAAAGCCCAACAACAAACAAGCTTTGCTCCGAACTGTTGGTTTTGTAGCGAAGGACAGAATGGAAGGGTTAATGTCATTAGTTTTAGGGTAATTAGACTCTTACCAAGGGGAAGACAACCATTAGTATTAGGGTAATTAGACTCTTACCAAGGGGAAGACCACCATTAGTTGTAGGGTAATTAGATTCTTACCAAGGGGAAGACCACCATTAGTTTTAGGGTAATTAGACTCTTACCAAGGGGAAGACAACCATTAGTTTTAGGGTAATTAGACTCTTACCAAGGAGAAGACAACCATTAGTTGTAGGGTAATTAGACTCTTACCAATGAGAAGACGACCACTAGTTTTAGGGTTATAAGACTTTTACAGACGTAAAGACTACTACATAGACCAGGAAGGTGCAGTGTACAAATTATACTTTGAGAAAAGAGATCAAGATCCAAGCCAGCTTAACCGACATTTTCATCTGCGTAAGTCGTGAAAATAATTTATTTTTTTTAAAGTATTATTTCAAGTATAATATTAGATTTAAAATATGCGTGTTCTTTTACATGGGGTTTTATTTGATCTTATCTCTCCTACACAAGAATGTGCGCAATGCATTGTGATAAGATTTTTGTGCGTTTATTTCTATTATTTGTTGCAAAAGCTCTTAAAGAATTATATTTTAAAATTAGCATTTGAACGTTTCAAAGCGTGCACTTCCCAATATGTTAAACTGAAGCCTGCAGGGTGTAGACTGGTGGTGAAGGGAATAGCACATCGAAGTTTCCATTGCCTGAGACCTATTTGCCTATTTGCTAAACAAGCTACAGCTAAGGGCAATGTTCCCTCTAAGTTTCTTTGACCGTGTGCAAAGTAAGTAAAAAAAACAACAACTGGTGTGCAAAGTTGCACAATATCCAATTTTAGTGCAGTATTTTACAAAATTTGCTGCGCGGTAATTGAGAATTGCTGCGCGGCATTGGTAAGATATCTGTATGGCCCCGCAGCTTAAAAGGAACATTGGCTTAGAGCCCCCGCATTCTCGGGGGGGGGGCGGAATTTCTTTTTCATTTTTTCCACTGACATAGAATATCTGGACTTCAAAAGGGACCCCATATCTCAAATAGCTTAGGGCCCCATCAAGTCTAAATCCGGCCCTGCCTGAGACGAATTGTAGTAGACACTTAATAGACACCTACTTTATGTCGATGAAGGGAGGGGCTTGTCTATGTGGTTTTGTTTAAAAGAGTTACAAGGATGGGCTCGTGAAAATTAAAAAGGAGATGAGAATGTCTGTCAAAGCTGCTTAGAGGAAGGGCTCGCCTTAACATTGTAACAGAGCGGTGGGTGGGGGCCTTCAAAGATCTTAGGAGAGAGATGGGTGGGGCACGTCAACTTTTTTTTTAAAGAGACGCAGAGAACGGCTCGTCAAATTTTATAAGGGAGACGCAAGTTTGTCGTAGCTGTTGAGAGCTAGATGGAAGGGCTAACGCTAACACTGTATAGGAGAGGAATGGAATGGGATCTCCAAAGCATCTTAGAATAAAGATTGGAGGGGCGTGCCCCGAGTCGGGACGAGGGAGTTGGTGCGGACACGGCCATGTTGTTAAGAGTCAGTGGTGGGCTCGCCCCGCGCGTTATTTTTGGTGCTGGATCCAACATTCACAGCATGGCGTGACCTCGCGATCTCTTAGATCTGTGATTCTTTAACGACCCTGTTCGACGTGGAAATCGGTGCTTTACTCCACTGTCCCACCAGCACTTCTTAGAGACCCCCTAGTAAATGTTGTTGAAGAGGGGCTCCCTGTGTCGTGTGTGCTGTAGAAAAAACAAGGGGCGAGACAGCAACAAACAATTTAACAACCCGTAATAACAACGTTTTTTTTTATTGTAAATCCCTTATATATGAGGCATAGCTAAAAGTATTGATTATGTACAATATAATACGCACCGCGCGACAAACATGTACAGACTGAACGTGACTAAACTCTCCTTGCTGTAATACACGAGGATGTGGTCATCGATGGCTGGAGTGAACTGCGGTGACACGTGGAGGTCAACTACAGCAGAACGCAACATAGAGATATATAGAAATAAACTAAAAATTCATTATATTAATTACGGTACGTTCGATCGATCTGAAATTTTGATATAATGTATTGTTAGGTGACACAAGACTATGTACGAAATTTGAGCTCGATAGCATTACGGGAAGTGGGTCATTTTTTTATCACGACAAACAAGACGTTGAAGGAAATATAAGGGATTTAAAAATACCTGGAGTGATAGTTTGGCGCCGATAGCGAAATCGCATTTCGGACTACAGAAACGACCTACTTAGAAGTTAATTTAAATTGTCGTTCATCCGGTTACACTTTAAAAAAGAAATATGCAGGTTATCATAGCTTTAACAGGAGTTAGATTCGAAAATTGAGGAAGTTATATATCCCCCCCCCCTCACACACTCACAGTAAAAGCTGGCTTAGCTGGGGAAACATATACTAGAGAAGGTCTTTTGAGTTAGAGCTGTACCAATAAATCGCAATGGCTCATGAGGCATTCTCCTTGGAGGGTCGTGCTATCAAGCCCTAGGGGCTCGGCTTACAACTACTGCGGTGAGCCTCAACATAAGTGCATCGCCATACAGGTAAGAAAGAGTCCGCATGCCCAATTGCCGCAGAGCATTCGGCCAGCATTTGTGTCCCGTCGTCTCCTCAGCAAGGCCACACACGCGGCAGCCGGGGTCCCTATTTGGGTTTAGACTGTACTGGTAGCTGTTTGTTGGTCAGTCTCCAGTCCTTATTTGTGTAACGCTGGACAGACAGCTACTAGGTACTTCCCACCACGGATCATTCTTGCCATACGACTCATGAAATTGACTTTTCTTGTCAAAAGTATTCAACAAGACGTTACAGCGCCAGGGGAAGGAGCGGGGGTGGGGGGTCTTTTGCTTTATGAAAAAACAACAACAGTGATCTGAGGTAAAATGCTATGTATTATACCTGGGTGTAATGTATCGTTATGGGCAGACGTCTCTACGTTCAAGGTATACTGAAATTATTGCAAGGGCTTGTATATGATCATGATAACATGCTAGGAGACTTAATTTGAAACACAGCAGTGGTTTCAATTGTTTCCGCCCTGTTCCCCTTCGGTGTGGAAGATGCACCATCTGCGATTAAGTCAAACTAATTGATCCACAATGCCACTCCTAAATCACAGATAAAATAATCACTCGCTATTTCGCAGGTTCACTTTTCGTGGATTCACTGATTCGCGGCTTTTTAAAATATAGCAGTAGTGTTAGAAGAGAAGGTCCACCAAGAAATGGCACTGCCGTCTGAAGAGACGTAAAATACAGTTGTCGACCGTGCAGTAAAAGTCACCATCACCTTCATCGTCATCATTTTAACTGCACATCATCACTATCATCACGTCATATATAATTACGTGTACGTCGCTATATATATATATACATATATACAGTAACTTCAAAATTTTCTACCGATTTCGTATTGCTTAAATTGGTGTCCGTACTTCGAGGAATGTTACCTATCGTAAAAGGGGGGGGGGTCTCCGGTCCCCATTAACCGTGATAAACGAGTGTTCACTGTACGATCGGGGAAGGGAATGGGGGAAAAACTGAACGCCCCGACAATGTGTGAAGACTTGCCCATTGACTTCCATGAAATTTTGCAGGATTTTCAAGCTGAATGTACACATTATTTTCTTTCCAAGGCTCATACTTTTTGTGAAGATATCTATACTTCTCCACGAGCCAAGTAAGTCAATGTTTGGAGCCAAATTACTAATGATAAGTCTCACTTGCTCCAAAGCTTACGCCCAACTGTGTTGGAGACAGCGTTACCAGGTATCTGTCAAAAATGAGCAATTTTTTTTCTTCCGAACATCTATATAAAGATGTTTATCTCAGTGTTTTGTGTGTTTAATATTTGATGCTGACCAGCTTACTCCGGCTTTATTTTGTCTGCGAATTACTTGATGTTCATAACCCAAAATTTACTTATTCCGATTGTACCCTCAGCAGAACTATGTGTCCTATTGAGATGTAACCCTAACATTTTTTATTTTTAAAATCCTTTATATTAACTTGTGGTGTCTGCACTCTTGATTGCTTGTCGCCAAAACTTTTGATCGATTTTAACCCACTTGCTCGTAAGCTAGCGAGCTGAAATTATGCAGGCAGTTTCGTACCGATAATAAAAACAATGTATCAAAATTTCAGATCGATCACATGTACCGTAATTAAATTATTGATTTTTTAGATTATTTTATTTATTCCTATGTATCATGCTATTTTTTGAGATAGAGCGTCGCGGTGCGTATTATATTGAACAACCTTTCTGTCGCGCAATAAGGTGCGTATTTTATTGACAACACTTTTTATAAACATAGGCTATTCCTGATCGGTGCGCATTATATTAAACATGTTTTACGACACAACTACTATTTTGTATTTTTGGATGGTCTTGCGCTGCGTATTATAATGCCCATTCTTTTAGTTACTTCTCGTACATAAAGGATTTATAGTCATAAACTTGGTTTTTTACGGGTTTTTAAAAATTAAGTTTGAAAACAGATATAATTATATTTCGTTTACTCGTAATGCACAGAAAGATCCAAGTACATCGTGCCACACTATATAATTCAGACGAACTTGCAATTTTTTTTAATTGTTTTTTTTTCCTGTTGAAAACCCGCACATGTTTCAACTCCTCAAAATCTCGCATTTTTCTTTTCTTTACAGCTTTAATTGTGTCATTCTAGATTTCTCCGCGAACAAACACAGGGAGCTATCATTTGAGTAGCCGGCAAGACTTTTTTTAATTTAAAAAACTTTGGCCGCTTGCGCTGGGAGCGATAACTGAAGGCATTAGCTCTAATAACATCAAAGACTTTTTTTAAAAACGTTTTCTAAACAACGTTTCTGACAATAGAAGGAAAGAAGCCAAACAGAAAAGTGTCTAAAGCCGTTTCCCAAATCCCCGAGCAAAACTGGCAGACGATAGCAACGAGACTTTCGCGGCCTGGTATAACCTTCGCGAAGGTCAGAGGAGTTTTCAAACGAGCTTGTCAGTTTATTTAACAGCCTTCGTGATTTTTAAAAAGATCTCAAGAATGAACTCTCGTCAGATCCACGCCCCCGGAAGTGCCATTACAGTTAAGGGGCAAGCATCGCGGAGGCTTGATACCCCTGAAAAATAATATGTTTTGTTTGAAATATTAAAACATTCCTATATATCGCGTGTCTGTTATAAGATTGTTTTTTTTAAAAAATGTAAATAATTTTTAATCAGATTTAAAGATTATACTTTTTGTGTAACATGAGTGTAAAATAATGATTAAGACGTTTTCATTTACTAAAATGTATTGTTCTCTGTTGTTGTGTCTGGGGTGGCAGTATGCCCGCTGTTTATAATTCTAACTGGGCAAATTTACGAACTACATAATATAAAGTCAAACTTGATGTTCAAAAAATATTATTTTAAAGTCATCTCTAAAATATCTATTTAAGCTAGGATCCGGGTTTCAGAAGATTGACAAAAGCGTCATTAAACTAAATAGTATTAATTAAATTTCACGAAATTTTAGATAACTAAAATATATAACTGTAGCCTCTTGTCAGGGCTACTTCTCAGCAAACATAAATGATATTGTTCTATGCATTGGAGTTCATTAGACATTTTTTTTGACATGAAGGTCACACTGATCTCTTTAAGGTTCGTTGGTCCGAGTGCAAAATAACAAACTCGTGTGCTGATTTGCACAGAATCCATTTTCTTAATCCTGCAAAATATTACATACATAAAAAAGATATTATGAACATCAAAATTTGAATCGTTTTATTGGAAGTTTCTCGCTGGGAACCCAATTGTCTCGCTGCTTTATTTTCGGGTTCTATAGTCCTCAGTAATTATTTTAAAAAGGGCCTTTTTCATTTGATAGTGTCGTGCCGAAAATGGGGAGGAGGGGGTTAGGACTTTAATCTGGACTTTCTCGCGTGCATGATTTCTGGGCGTTTCGTGTAGTCAAATACTGTTTCTGGTCGCTTTTGACGAGACCCCCTTTAAATGGTACACCTTTGGGAATGGGTGTGGTCATGGGAATGGGTGGAGTCATGATTAAAGACGTGGCTTATTGACATGGCTGGAGTCACGGTTATAGGCGTGGCTTCATGGCATGGCTGGAGTCACGGTATTAGTCGTGGCTTCATTACATGGGTAGAGTCATGGGAATGGGTAGAGTCACGGTCATAGTATAGGCGTGGCTTCATGCCATGGGTTAATTCACGGGAATGGGTGGAGTCATGGTTATAGGCGGGGCTTCATAACAAGGGTGGAGTCATGGGAATAGGTGGAGTCACGGTTATAGTCATGACTTCGTGCCATTGGTTGGGTCACGGTTATAAGCGTGGCACCATGACATGGGTGGAGTAACGGTTATAGGCGTGGCTTCGTGACATGGGTGGAGTCATGGGAATGGGTGGAATCACGGTTATTGGCGTGGCATCACGACATGGGTGGAGTCACGGTTATAAGAGAGGCTTCATGACATGTGTGGAGGCACTGTTATAGGCGTGGCTTTCTGACGGCTTCCTTATCGGCCTGACGACGTGTGTCACGTTTCTCGTGGCGAAGGTACGTGAAATCACGCGGCAGAGCCTCTTCGTGATCGTGGCGGCTGTTCCCCCGCTTGTCTCTAATCAGCAATCCGCCGTACAATGGCCCCTGGTTGTCACGCCGATGGAGTTTGTCTTTTTATCTCGCCACAGATCGGAACATGAGTAACGACCGCCGAACGAGAAGATACGGGCTGAGGAAAAATCCGCGTGTGGGACAGCGGTATCTGTAGAGTTGCATTGGCTGAGTCGGTATTTGCACATTAGACCCCCACGCTCAATACTATAACATCCATCTACCAGTTTGTTGTTTGGTCTATTATTTTAAACAACTTTTGGTGAGCTTGCATGTTTGTTGTTGTTTTTTTTGCTTGTTTTTTGTTTGTTTTTGTTTTCTTGTTGTTGTTTTTATTTAAATTCCTTTACAAATTTGATGCCTATTGGTTAATATAAAACAGATAACATGATTCAGATAAAAGTGATTGTTTGTTCATGGATAAAATGTGATATTCAGAGAACAAATAATATCACCAAATATGTTTTGTAAAGATGACACGATGAAAATGTTTTAACTTTGCCCCATCGCACCTTGATCGACATGTGTAATTAGTTGATCAATGTATGCGGCGAACAATTAAAATAGGGACGTCCAAACTTTTTACATGGCAGGCCATATTCATTGAAGCAAAGATATTCGGGGGCCGGATTAAAATAATAAACAAAGATGACGTATTTTGAGAAGGTTTTTTTGTGCAAAATTTTAAGGTGAAGAGTTAAACTGAGATCTTGAATGCAGTAAATAGGTGAGGTCAGGCTCAATGCCACTGGTTTTGATACATATGATATCACGCAGGTGAGAGTCACTTATTCTCGTCCTCACACGGTTCTTGATAAACTTCATACCTGAAAACGTATGCTCACACAAGTAGGTCGAGCCAAACAAGCCGAGCATTTCTTTAGCAAATGTTCGAATCTCTTTGAATCTCTCTTTATCGGGATAATGGGTAATTTCAATGAGAAAAAAGCTGTCTTCTGCTGCGACATTCAGCACCACTTTGCAACTCAATGAGTTCCAGCTGCATATTGCTTGGAGCAATATCAGTGTCAACAGAGAAAGGTAAAGTAGAAAACATGATTTACTTTTCAATAGTTTCAAAGTCCTGGAAGCGTCTTTGATATTCATTAGCCAGGGATGTGATATCTGCTACATACCTCTGCATTTCTGAAGCTTCTTTCTGGAAAACTTGGCATGATTTCCTGTAGAGAGGGGAAATGTGTGGAATTAGACTGCACGTTGCAAAAGAAAAAAAGTCATCGATTTTCACCATCATTTGACGTATACTCAAAACAGTACACAATTTCGAATTTTCGTATAAATATAATGTCGTTATAGAAATACTATGTCAGTCAATTAATTATTTAAGATGAGGCCACGGGCCAGTTAAAATTGCATCGGGGCCGGTTTTGGTCCGCTGGCCAGACTTTGGGCACCCCTGAATTGAAACATTTATCATCAGCATGATGAACATCGTGGCTAGTCCCATAAGAGATGTCCATGGTGTGTCAATTTTAAGACAAGACAAAGTGAGCGTTCAGACTCAATCCGGTCAAAAACATATACATTTAAAAAAAAATTAGAAGGCGAAACAATGCAAGAAGTGGGCGAGGTACGCGCATGCGTGTGATACACTTCATGACATCTAGATGTTGGCCTACGAAGTATAAAAAAACGTACGTATAAAATACACGTCTGTGTGTGACAGCTAACCTTTGACCTTTCCAGTGTAAAATGACATCCGCGCCGATTTCGCCGTCTGTTTAATGGACCGCGCACAAAGACATAACAGTTTTTTATCTCCCCTGTCCCAGACTGTATCTCCTACTACCATCAAGCCTAGTGGCGGGCAACGTACGTAAACATGGCGTCGTTTCCATGGCAACTCTTGTGCACGTGACCTATCACTAGCACGAGACCAGCACGGAATAGAGGTTTTTTTGTTGGGTTTTTTCCCCTTCTTTTTTTACACAGCCTAAAGGCCATGTTTATAACAGATTGGTATAGAGATGGCCAATATGTAAATTTCTGTTGGTGGTATGTTTTGTTTTCACCATCGGAGAGCGAACTCAAGACAGATTAGAACGATCGAATTATCTTCCCCTGTTTCCTGCGCAACTCTGTTGTCGTCGTGGAATGGCTGTTTCATGAGGTAAACTTTGTGTTATGCGGGTCTCAAGTTTTTCAGGACGTGCACACGAATATTTTGTTGGCCCCATTCTAAAGTTCTACCTTTTAATTTTCGTTTCCATATTGTAATTCAATATAACTAAGACGTAGACGAAAACATTCTTTTAAGAAAAAGTTCCAGAATAAAATACATAACAGTTTGAGCAATAATTCCCGCAATAATAGAAACTGTAATGAAAAAATCACTAAAAAGAAAGAGAAAAAACTTTCCCATGAAATAATTTTTGTTTCGTTTTCATGTTATTATACATTTTTTGCTTTATTATTATTTTTTTAAAAACCTTTTTCTTTCTTTTTTAAATATTTTTTTAAAAGATGTAGCGTCTCGCCTTTAAACTACTTAACAATGAGATTTCAATGAATAGGCTTTCATAAATTAAGTTCGTAATCGCCAAATGTAATCAATGATTTCAGTATGTATTCTTTTTTTTCCCTCGCCAAACTGCTCGTTATCTGATTGACTGATGGTATAATTCTGAACAAAGATTACCATATGACTTGATTAATTAATGGAGAATATTCAAAACTGACAAGAGTAACACCATTAGTTAGATCATTAAACATTGAAACAATAGAGGATAGAAGGACAAAGTAGTAATAATACATGAGACAAATTAATTCAAACTTTTAAATAGAACGCAAAAATAATCTGATGCAACCTTCCGATAGACATAATGATAAAAGACCACTTGTATTACTCCGTATGCAAGCGCTAACACATACAAATTCTTGTTCTTCCCGATTAAAATTCAGGTGAAATGGGTTGCCTGATCAAACCTGGAAAACCAAGACACTATCAGCATTTATAACTCTAATAAAAATGTAAGAATAGACATAAACCACGGATAAGCGTAGGGCACAATAATCGTCTGTATAAAAGGAGCTTCCGTAATAGATAAGATAAGATCAGATAAGATAAGTACTTTTTTTTTAGAATAGTAAACGTTAGAAACAATGATGAAGTCTGGAAGATTTGCTTCTAATGTATAAGTTTTCCCGCAATGAGGCTTGGGTTTTATTACGGTTTTAAGAGATACCCACACGCATAATTCTTAAATACCATTGTCACCTGGATATAACGGTTGATCCCCACACGCATAATTCTTAAATACCATTGTCACCTGGATATAACGGTTGATCCCCACATGCATAATTCTTAAATACCATTGTCACATGGATATAACGGTTGATCCCCACACGCATAATTCTTAAATACCATTGTCACCTGGATATAATGGTTGATCCCCACACGCATAATTCTTAAATACCATTGTCACCTGGATATAATGGTTGATCCCCACATGCATAATTCTTAAATACCATTGTCACCTGGATATAATGGTTGATCCCCACATGCATAATTCTTAAATACCATTGTCACCTGGATATAACGATTGATCCCCTGATGACTTGGAATGTAACGCTACCATTTAGGTAATAAGGACACAATTGTTATGCATTGTGTGAAGATCTTTAAGGAGCTACACAAGAAGACGCTGGCTTTTATATTTCATTTGTAAACTATTAAAGTAATGAGGATGATTATAATAATAATAATTATAACAAATATAATCATAATAATTTGAGAATTTATATAGCGCAGCACCTTAGCGAGCAGATGGGGTCACAGCAGTTCACATAGAAATGGTAACACACAAAATGCCGCTGGTGCACGATTTATGCTAGTGCTAAACAATTTATGAAGCTTGCATACCAGTGTTCCATTTGTCCTACTGGTATATTATTAAGGTCACTGGTCTACTGTAATGTACGATTGATTCTTGAGGGCGTTGTTACCAAATTGTGTCCGAAACTCTAGCCCCTTCGGGCGAAGACGGTCGCCCAGTGTCCGAATATATCAATGACCGCCCATCTTTTCCTCCCCGGCATGAAGAGTAAACATAGCGGCGTGTTGGCAATGTCAGCACTTGATATTAATAATAATAAGGGGGGAGAAAAAAATCTCCAACCAACCAATCAAGCTCTCGTGTTTGCAGACCGGTTCGGCAGTGAAAAGAACCAATCGGATGCGTGTGTTTTGTTTACGTTCGTGTAAACGGGCCAATCAGCGCCGTCCGCGGTCATGACGAGATAACTCACGTTTCGAGATTCTACTTGACTTTGATATCCCGCCGTCTCGTCCCGACATTTTGTGTTTCGAGTGAAAATATTATCATAAAGGCTCGTAATTACTGACAATACACTGGAGAAGCTGGTCAAACAGAGAAGCGGTTATTTAGTGTCAAAAAAGAACCAGCCACGGCCCGCCACCCACACAAGGATCCAACCGGAAATGATGGCGATATGAAGAGTGGTGGGCTCGTGACTTTTAAAATGAAAGAAGGAATCGAAATCTCACGTGCCATTGCCTCCCCCACCCCTCATTTTTTAAATCACCACTCCCACCCCAAATCCATTTCCTCTATAAATCGTATGCAACATTATGCACTGTATAAATCTTTATCTGTAGACACTAGAGACACAAAGGACATGATTCTTTATGCCCTCCATCTTTTTCAACATCTTCAAATAGATTTCAATCTCTCCATCTCTCACACACTGTCTCCGTTTCTCTCTAGCTCTTTAAAAAACATTTTTTTAAAACAAAGTATCATTTTGGGCTTGGGAATTGGGAGTCTCTGTGAAGGCAAGGACCCGATAACGTTTCCTGAGGGTGTCCCTGAGTCCACCCATGATGCCTGACATTATTAATGGGGACAAAAAAATAGAGAGGAGGCATAATGATGAGAGTATTGATCGTGTGCACAGAACAGAAGAAGAAGAGAATTCGAACATGTTCTGGTCAATGGTCACTCTAAGATTCTTTGATTCATTTGCAAAAAAAGGTAAACTCGTATGCAAATTACACATTTTTGTACGCAAAATTGTACATCCATAATTATCGTCTAAATCAACATATGATGCGTGGTAAATCTAGACTGCTGCGCAGTGTCCAGCAGATAGTTTCGCGGCCGCGCAGGCTAGATGGAACATTGGTCCTGATATCCTAAGCTGTAACATAAATGGCGCCTCTGTAAAGAATTCAGACGTTTACACAATCTATCTTGATAGTTTTAATATTCAAATTTTAAAAATTAAACGGGGGAGCCATTTCTACAACTTATCTTGTCGTCTATGATGTTAAATATATTTCCTCTTATGACGTCAACAATATTCCCTCTAGTGACGTCGCCAGCCGCGTGCTCTAGCCCTAGCTCTGACGACACTCCGACCGGAACACGACCGGTGACGACACCAAGTGTTAACCAAACATGAACAGCGGACGAGTTTCAGGTTGAAAGGGGGGACGGGCCGTGTTTGTCCATAACGAGGCTCGCCCGATGACATCCGCTTTTTAAGATGGCCGATCGTCTTCCCGCGTCGAGGAGGCATTGGCGGAAAACAATGGCGGACTTGATTAAAACTCGGAGATTGCGGGGTGGAATTGAATAGGGGGAGACAGAAGTACTTGTCTCATCTCACAGAGTTGTTGTAGAATTAAAGAGTCCTTTATGGTTTCTCGGGTGAAATTATGAAAGAAAGGGGAGACCAGTGTTGTTTTAAGGCTGATAACTTTGATCGAGCCGGCTGAGCGTGGCGGGGGCCACTCTCGCCCGGTCAATGATGGCCACGGAAAGAATGGACGGATATGACTGGTGTATTGTCGGGTCCTGGTGGGACCCCGTCCACTCGGTGGCATTTTTTATTTTATGACGAGATCGGGTTGTTTCAGCCCTAGCCGAAATAAAAACCGAACATAACCAACCAGTCATTGTGTACACTTATTCCTAAAGAGCGGAAAGAGCATATTTGTCGATGAAACTCTCTCCTTATTGTAATCCCCCAGGCAACAATTTTTCCACAATGCTAACAGCAGTTATAAATGAATTTTACTATGTTTTATACAAGTAGATCAACGTTAAGCCCCCCCCCCTTTCCGGAAATGTGATATCTTCATTAAAGGATATTCTAAGTAAGAACACGATTTAATTTTTCAATGCGTTGTTTCCCACGCGTGTAACGAAACTCGACGAAATAAAAGCATGTTGGCATGTAAAGACGTCTACAAAAAACAACACAAAAAAACACACAAAAACTTCACATCTAAATTGAAAACCACTTCCTGATTAGCTTAAAACTGAAACTCGATGCCCATACGCGTCTCTGAAGCCAAAAAGGAAACGCTTATCTTTCGAACTCAGGTTTCCAGTACCCGTTGGTCAATCTTTCCATTTAATAGAGTTCTTATTTGTTTACACGTATTTTCCAAGGAAAGCTTACAGCTTAATATCAACGTACACTGATAAACGTTTAAAAGGAATTGCTATTGATGTTGCATTCATATATTTTCTGAAATAATTTCAGTTTTTTTATTTATTATTATTATTATTTTTTTTACATTTTTTTAAAAAGTTTAACATTTTTTTTGTTACGATACATTGTCTACATTTTCGATTGTTCGATAGTTGAATTTTTCGAATTTCTTTGAATAGTCCGAATTTTCGGAATACATGTTAAGGAAACATACAACGTGGACTCAACATCAACGTGTTTCAGAAATAAATGCCAATATCTATAGGACTGTTGCAATAGTGTAGATAAAATTTATTGTGAACATTAATCCAAGATGAAATTATTATAATGTTCCAATTATTTTTGGCAGTGACGCGTTCTATGCCAAAGTGAAATTCCCTTTTAAATAAAATATTTTAAAAAATCTATTTTTAAAGAGCACACGCTTTTATTTACATATAGAAAGTGCACTAAAAAGAAGAAAATAAAAAAATTCAATCCGTGAACCTATCGACTGCACATAAAAGCAACTATTGCAACTACTCTTTTGCATATGGATACATTTTACTAATTAATATGATAGTAGCATGTATATGTTCAAAGTTATGAAACTTTAAATGTTTATTAATATTCATATAAATTTGTATTTATGTTTCGCAGTATATGATACTCAGTTGTGATGAGGGCCCCACGCTTTTATGTGCAGTCGATAGGTTCACGGATTGAAATTTTTTATTTTCTTCTTTTTAGTGCACTTTCTATGTGTAAATAAAAGCGTGTGCTTTTTAAAAATAGATTTTTTAAATATTTTATTTTCTACTTTTTAGTATCAAAATTTTTTAAATCAATTTTTCGACATAATTAATTCAATTTAATTAGTCAAATTTCGTTGTCTATAACTTAAATGTAATAGTGGTAAAAAGATAGATTATTAATTACAAATTTATGTATTACAACAAAACAGTTTCCCCAACTGAAGATTGAACCCAGTACCTCCAGGTCGAAAATCCATTACGTTAACAATTCGGCCAACTAGGCTACACAAATTCCAGCTTTTTCTCTTGTATTATCATGTCAATTTAGATTTAGTTTCATATTACTGAGCTGTTTAACACCTTGTCAGCGATGGCTGGTGGTGAATTCCGGTGACATTCACGTGAAAGTCAAGAATAGCACGGATACAGATTATATGTAGAGATAAACTTAAAAATGCATTTATTTAATTACTGTACATTCGATCGATGTGAAATGTTGATACAATGTATTGTCATCCAAGATCTATCTGTGGTAAAATTTTGAAATCTCTAGGACCATCAGAAGTGGTTTAATTTTACGTTACAAGATTTGACGTAAACAACATACAACATACAAACAGTGTGAGTTAAATAAAAGCGTGTAAAAATGAGGAATGCTAAGTCAACAATATATTATACAAAAAAGATGACAGTGACACAGACCACCGGAACTAGGGACACGGGATTGTATACCTTAGTCTTTTATTATAATCAATCCGCGATTAACAAGAAGCTAGTAGAGTAAAATAAGTGTCGAGAATTTTTTTAAAATTCTTTCTCAAATCGGATGCGATACTTTTAAACGTATTCTCAAAGCGCGCGTCACAAACCGAAGATTAAATAGACTTTGCTGAATGAAACGTTTTAAAAAAAACAAACCCGTAAAAACAAAGTTTTTGACTATAAATCCCTTATATATGAGACATAACTAACAGTAGTGATTATTTTTAAACATTTACAGACTGACACTGAGTGATGTCCCTTGTCTTTAATAAATGGGGGTGGGATGTGAGGGGGTGTCGGCACGACGGTCGTCGTCAACACGACGGTCGGCGTCAACTCAAACTCACGTGGAACCTGAATTTAAAAAAAATAACAAACAGTGAATTTTGAATTACATACCTCATATAAGGATAAACTAAAAATGCATTAATTTAATTACGGTACGTTCGATCGATCTGAAATTTTGATACGATGCATTGTTAGGTCAGACGGGTCCGTGTGCCAAATTTCAGTTCGATCGGATCATGGGAAGTGGGTCATTTTTTACTTCTGTTTTTCCGCCCGCCCGCCCGCCGAGCCCAAGACAGAGAGAGAGAGAGAGAGAGAGAGAGAGAGACGGCCGCGAAGTTAATATAAGGGATTTAATAAAAAACAAACCCGTAAAAACAAAGTTTTTGACTATAAATCCCTTATATATGAGACATAACTAACAGTATTGATTATTTTCAAACATTTACAGACTGACACCGAGTGATGTCCCTTGTCTTTAATAAATGGGGGTGGGATGCGAGGGGGTGTCGGCACGACGGTCGGCGTCAACACGACGGTCGGCGTCAACTCAAACTCACGTGGAACTGGGCAGAAAAAAAAACAATAACAAACAGTGAATTTTGAATTACATACCTCATATAAGGATAAACTAAAAATGCTCTAATTTAATTACGGTACGTTCGATCGATCTGAAATTTTGATACAATGCATTGTTAGGTTAGACGGGTCCGTGTTCCAAATTTCAGTTCGATCGGATCATGGGAAGTGGGTCATTTTTGACTTCTGTTTTTCCGCCCGCCCGCCCGCCGAGCCCAAGACAGAGAGAGAGAGAGAGAGAGAGACGGCCGCGAAGTTAATATAAGGGATATAAATAAAACAAACCCGTAAAAACAAAGTTTTTGACTATAAATCCCTTATATATGAGACATAACTAACAGTATTGATTATTTTCAAACATTTACAGACTGAATCTGTCTTAACTCAACTTTGCATCATAACCCTAGTGGGGGGGGAGGGGTGGGTGGGGGGGGGAGAGGGGAAAAGTCTGGTCACCGATTCACTTGACCGAGCTCAGAGTGACACGTAAAATGTAAACAAAAGCGCCCGTCGCTTCGTTGGGTCGCCTCAATGCGTCAGCTCAAAATTTCACGTGGCAAAAAAACAATAAACAAAGCGTGAATTTAAATTACATACCTCATATAAGGATAAACTAAAAATGCATTAATCTAATTACGGTACGTTCGATCGATCTGAAATTTTGATACGATGCATTGTTAGGTTAGACGGGTCCGTGTGCCAAATTTCAGTTCGATCGGATCATGGGAAGTGGGTAATTTTTGACTTCTGTTTTTCCGCCCGCCGAGCCCAAGACAGAGAGACAGAGAGAGATGATGAGAGAGATGACGACAGAGACGGCCGCGAAGTTAATATAAGGGATTTAAAAAGCCTAAAACCCACACACCTGTCAAACCATCTGCCCGTTACTTCTGACATAAAGTTACCAATGTGCACTCATGTCTGTGATTACAACCTAAAGCTGTGGGTCAACAATGAAAGAAATGACGCCGTAAGAACGTAAGAACCTTGATGCCGTACATTTGATCACACCAGGGTGGGATCTACCCCACACAGATGAAGCAAGTAAGGACGTCAAAGGACAGACAGGTGCAATGTTTCTTTCTCACAGGCTCACCTTGTTTTTAGTTTCGAACAGTTTAAACAACCAAAACAAAAACTTTTTAAAAAGTTGTTTTTAACGTGTATAAATGTAAGTTTAACATAAATGACGCAACTGTATTTGATATAATAAGTCAGCTAGCTCCATCTTATGGTTTGAACAGAGTTCACAATTTTAATACTAACTGTAAAATCTTTTTTCCATTTTTTTCCCCCTTTTTTCTTTCTTTTTTCTTTTTTTTTCAGCGAAGTCTATTTCATATTCGATTTGTGACGCGCGCTTTGAGAATACGTTTAACAGTATCGCATCCGATTTGAGATAGAATTTTAAAAAAAGTATCGATTATTTTCTTCTTCTATTCTGTTCTTTGTTCTGTAAGTACTGCTGCCCATCTTTCTTCATTTCGTTTCTCAATATTTTTTTTTGGTTCTATCTACTTAATAATTTTCCAATGCAAATCTGTAGTAGGTAATAAATAAAGTATATCTAATTTAAATACTTGTTTATTTATAGTTCTACTGAAGAATTCATTTGCCGGAAGGTTTTCATTTGTAATTGTCCATTAATCAAGCTTTATATCGATTGTTTTCATCACACGAATCGTGTGTGTATTTAGGACGCTTTAACGGTACAACGGCTGTCAACATCGGACTGATTCCAACTCTTTGTGTTTCTCGACTTTATTTAATGCAGAATATAACGTTAAATGGACTCATTTTTATGTATCATGTCATCTTTAGGAAAATATTTTAAAAATATATGGATCGATGCGTTCCTCGGATTGTATGGAGTGAAAATATCATCAAGAATTTTGAGAAGGGTCAAAAGACATTAAAATATATATATATATATATAAATATATTCATTTTTTAATTTTTTTGTTTTTTAAAAAATGAACATGGGGTTTGTGTGCTTACTTCACTCAGGCTATTGAAGTGTAAACCATTTAATGACTGGTATGTTTTGTGTGCTTACTTCACTCAGCCTATTGAAGTGTAAACCATTTGATGACTGGTATGTTTTGTGTGCTTACTTCACTCAGCCTATTGAAGTGTAAACCATTTGATGACTGGTATGTTTTGTGTGCTTACTTCACTCAGCCTATTGAAGTGTAAACCATTTGATGACTGGTATGTTTTGTGTGCTTACTTCACTCAGCCGATTGAAGTGTAAACCATTTGATGACTGGTATGTTTTTTGTGCTTACTTCACTCAGCCTATTGAAGTGTAAACCATTTGATGACTGGTATGTTTTGTGTGCTTACTTCACTCAGCCTATTGAAGTGTAAACCATTTGATGACTGGTATGTTTTGTGTGCTTACTTCACTCAGCCTATTGAAGTGTAAACCATTTGATGACTGGTATGTTTTGTGTGCTTACTTCACTCAGCCTATTGAAGTGTAAACCATTTGATGACTGGTATGTTTTGTGTGCTTACTTCACTCAGCCTATTGAAGTGTAAACCATTTGATGACTGGTATGTTTTGTGTGCTTACTTCACTCAGCCCATTGAAGTGTATACCATTTGATGACTGGTATGTTTTGTGTGCTTACTTCACTCAGCCTATTGAAGTGTAAACCATTTGATTACTGGTATGTTTTGTGTGCTTACTTCACTCAGCCTATTGAAGTGTAAACCATTTGATGACTGGTATGTTTTGTGTGCTTACTTCACTCAGCCCATTGAAGTGTATACCATTTGATGACTGCATGGTATGTTTTGTGTGCTTACTTCACTCAGCCTATTGAAGTGTAAACCATTTGATGACTGGTATGTTTTGTGTGCTTACTTCACTCAGCCTATTGAAGTGTAAACCATTTGATGGCTGGTATGATTTGTGTGCTTACTTCACGCAGCCCATTGAAGTGTAAACAATTTGATGGCTGGTATGTTTTCACCAGAACTTATTTCTTTCTTCCCAGGAATGTCTCCGGTGTAGGCGATGCCCTCAGGAGAAATGAACAGCCCTCACTCACTCACCCTCTTCTTTAACGTTACATCAATGTAAATGTATATAGTTTTAATAAATTGATCGCTCCTACTTAGTATAAGACTTTGTAATGTCTTCCCTGTTGTGCAGTGGTGTGGTCCTAAAAAAAGAGGGGGGAGGGCACTATTTTTTCATATTTTTCAAGCGGCAAATTTTTCTCAAAGGTACAAGTTCTACAACTAACACAGTCTCAAAAGTAAAAAGTCAAATTGTCGAAAAAATTGACATTGCATGCCCTCTATGCAGGTTGAGCGCGCACTCCGTGTCAATAAAGGTGGGAGGGCGAAGTCCTCCTGCGCACACCCTCCACTACACCACTGCTGTTGTGTTGATTTTGTTTTAAAAAAAAACGATAATTTTTATTTTTTTAAAATTATTACTGTATTTATTTTTATTTTTTTTATTAACATTACAACTTCTTTGTAGAAGATTATTGCGTCCTACGTTCTTTTAAGAACGCACAGACCATGCTGGTCTGCTGACAAGTCACAAAGGCCGTGCGCGGTCAGGGCTGTGAGTGGATTGTGTGCCATGATGCCCAGCCGCCTTTGTTTCCCCAACTATTCTCAGGTACCCATTCAGAGCTGCGGGCGGACTCACGGGAAACCATAGCCCCGGGAACAAACCACTGGCGTCACAGGGATTCGAACCCAGGACCCTCGGCATGCCACTCGAGCACCGTAAACCATGAATTTTTTAAAATTAAATGGCTATTTATTTATCAGAAAATGTCTGGCATAGTAAACATGGTTATGAGAATTATTGATAAGAAAATTTGGGGCTTTAAAAGCACAACCACCCCATTTACCAGAATTTAAGGAGAATAACAATAAAACGGTTGCGGTTATGTTAAAAGGGGTTGTCTATATTTTAAATATCTTGCTTTTTAAACAAAATTATGGTTCCTATAATAATAACTTAAACGTATTCTTTTTACTTAGCCTTCGGTCGTGAAATCGCCACTGCTTTCCTCTTCTATACGAAAGAACAATTAACTTTGAATTCCACCTACTAACACCTATAATTAAACATTTTAAAAATTGGCAACAAACATGATCTATTTTAGTGAATCAGGTTTCGATGAAAAAAAAATATTGCTCCAATGAAGTTGTGAGTTTTCAACAGACTCAATTTTTTTTTATGTTTGCAAATCCTCCTATATAATAAAAGACAATGTTCTGTCCGGTCATCGATAGCGATTGGTCCCTCAAACACATATGACTCCTACAGCCAATCATATTGAACACGTTTACGCGGACGTTCAAAACGAGTTATTTTTGGTGCAGTATTTCTTCCAAGACTTTATTTTGAGTTATGAGCGTTGGGATTTATAGTCAAAAGCTCTGTCTTTACGAGTTATTTATTTTAACTACAATGAATAGTATTTTTGACGTGATGCACATGTATGCCGGTCGAGACGGCTGTTCGAGGGGAGTTACAACATGCCACCGAACGGTGGCGGAACGTCCTTGGACGGGCTTTGTTGCTGGTATTTAAATAATTGTAATTAAAATGGCGAATATTTGTTTGGGCGCATGTAAAAGAGTGGCGCGATTTTAACTTAATGTTTTTGCGCATGTACGTTACCATATTAATGTGCACTTATGTATGTTTTTTTGTTTTTTTTATAATTTGTGTGGATGCGAATGCGTATTTTTGCTTCTGGCTGTGTTTGCGTGTGAGAATGTGTGCGGCGTTTGTGTCTGTATGCGTTTTTGTTTATATGTGTAATGTTTGTATGTGTCTTTGTCTTCGTGTGTGTTGGCGTGTCTGTGCAAGTTGTTAATTTATAAGGAGCCCATGTCTCATATGATTCGGAATGACACGCCCTCGCCTGGCCATCATTGTGAATGCGCATATGAAACTGGTTGGGTTTAGCGCCTCCAACAAGGTTAAGAACCACTGATCTATGTGTTGTATTTCCAAGTTAGAATCAACCGCCTGATACGTGACGTTAGGACTGGTGATGAAATTGTCACTGTATCACAAGGAGCGATGTTAAAATTAATCTAACAGTCAACCCACTGTCCTTTTATTTTATAACTTTAAGAAAAACAAATAAACATCGTTATAAAAAAAAGTGAAGGGCGGCATTCCAAGACTCTCGATTTCCTCCCTTCCCAGCATTCCCTTCTCATGCAACAGGAAGCTGAACGCAGCTGGTTTTCCCGCTACGAGCGCGCCATTTCTTTAGATGGCATTCATTCAGAGCCCAGACCAACCAAGTGGTGAAGAGGGGGAGGTGTGGTGCTCGGTGGCAGTCACAGGCGGGACGGGAAGGGGGAGGGGGAGCTTGGATGTTGATCACAGCAAATGTATATTTAAGAATGGAAGTGTTATAAGTATAAGAGATTCTCGAGAATACAGATTGATAAAAAAAAATGTGCTGGATTTCTTTCCCCACTTTGGCGTGTTCAGTGTTTGACGATGAGAGGGTATTATGTACTACAAGGAATTGTTACAAAAGTATTAGCTATTGCTAAAAAAAATACGCAAAGAATTTCTGGAGAGATTTTCATAACTTTCCGCGAAGCGACATGTTTTTGGAAAGAATAATAATAAAATAATAATAATAGTAATAACAATAATAATAATAATAATAATAATAATAATAATAATAATAATAATAATAATGATAATAATAATAATAATAATAATAATAATAATAATAATAATAATAATAATAATAATAACCTATTTGAACTCAAAAAGGGGTTAGGACTCAAATTGGAAAAGCAATATCGGACATTGTGATGAAAGTATAGTTGATCAGTTCTAAAGACGCTAAGTGATCAGCACAATTACACACTTAGGGTGACAGGTGTGCAGGTCTAATGATCAAATTGAAAGAGAAAAAAAAAGTGCATAGTGTATACAAAATGTGGTAGCTAGCCTACAAAAGCTACAAGTAGACAGTAATAGAAACACGCCTTTACACTCTGACTCTCTTTAACCGTGCCCAGTACGTGAAATATAGTGTCGGCTTCAATATAAAATAAACTGGTCGCTAAATCAAAACTATCTCTATAATACATCTCCCTATTAAAACATAAACAAAAGACACACACGAAAAAAGGAACGCATACGACCGCCTCTCTCTCTCTCTCTCTCTTTCTTACTCACCCCACCCCCTAGCCCCACCCCTTCCCCCCAAAATCCCCCACCTCCCCATTCCGATCATTTCTCCAGCCACGGCTAATACATCTCTAGTTTCTCTGATTGCTTGACGCTGTTCCGTTCTAACTAGCGCGCCTTATTTACAGCACATGCACTCACGCAGGTCCAGATCCGCGGGCCCCGGCGTTCTCGGTGGACGAGAGCCAAAGTGATTTAATTACGCACCACTGCAAATAGGATCTCATTACGTTTGGGAACTCTCTGTCTGTCAGGGTGTTGGATTTAGAGAGCAGGACTCTGAATGGCTTCCACGTGGTTTGCACAGGGGCTGGGAAAATAAGGGTTAACGACTTCCATATTTGACAGGTGGAGAGTAAGAAAAGGATATTGGGAGAGAGGAGAGAGAGAGAGAGAGAGAGAGAGAGAGAGAGAGAGAGAGAGAGAGAGAGAAGATAGTGCTCCTGAATCGTGCAGTGTAAGTGGCCATGGAGCGGATTGTGTGTAAGAGGCAATGTGCCAATCGTTGTGTGTAAGAGGCAATGTGCCAATCGTTGTGTGTAAGAGGCAATGTGCCCATCGTTGTATGTAAGAGGCAATGTGACCATCGTTGTGTGTAAGAGGCAATGTGCCCAACATTGTGTGTAAGAGGCAATGTGACCATCGTTGTGTGTAAGAGGCAATGTGCCCATCGTTGTGTGTAAGAGGCAATGTGCCCAACATTGTGTGATTGGTAGCTATGTGGCCCATCTCTATAATAGAAACGCCACGCAGAATTGAGAGCTATATTATTGATAAACCTGTCCAGGACACAGTATCGCGTGTCTAAATTCATTTGGACGTTTCAAGTAGTCCATGTAAATGACAACCTTACACACATTGAGTTTTCTTGTATTTTTTAAAAGTTCTTGCAGTTTCTTTATAGGTGCCAATTTCATATTCACTCATGCTTATTAAATACGGCGCGGAGTCGATTTTTCTGAAAATCCGATTATTCTAAGATTCTAAGGAATCGTTACCCGAACATTAACTTTCCGATTGCTATGAGCATCGGAGTCGCTCTGCCTGGAGTGAGGTATCGGGAAAACCACTCCGTCCTCTGTCATACAAGAGTTATTTAAATGTGATTAGAAAAATGTCTCCGAGAATTGGAATTGCACCCGAAAAGAACTAACTGATAATCCATTACTTAAAAAAAATACTAGACGGAATCAATCGAAAATAAAATAAGAAAATGAGCTGAGCTATATTGCATAATGAAGTCAGATTAACCATTTCATTACTATGTAATTTGAATAAAACAATTAAGTGTAATGTTCTGTCGTTGCGTAACTTTTCGAGGCACTATTACTGCATAGATTTTATCCATTCCAAATTCAATGAACGTAACAGATCGCGGATCTCCACGAGTCTAAAAAAAAACAAAAAACCCATAGAATGGTGAATTTGGTCCAAGCAATGCTCTCTCTATATGCGGTGCTGGCCCTTTGGCCATCGCACGTGTTATTCATGTGTTAACCGGCAAAAGATCCGTAGAGATCCGTCCCTGGCCAGGTGCTCCAGTCAGAAGTGACGTGACGAACGTCTGGATGGATGAGGCTTCACGTTTTTTGACGGATTCCGCGGCCCTCGCGAGTTTAGGATTACCGCTCAGAAATATTGCATTATGGGCCGGGCTTGTCATGCCGAGCAACTGCCAAGCGACACGTGTGCTCGATTTATAATTCTATCGTCAATATGAGATGATTTTTTTGAAAGACAGCTATTGCAGGGAAATATAAAAAAAAATATAATTACTAAAAAAAAATGTTTGTAAGTTACATGTTCTCACCTCCTTGAAATCGCGAAATGAAGATATTTTTTATAACGAGGGAATATTTTAAAAACTTTAAATTATAGGTGTTGTAGTTAATGGTTTAATGATTAATTTTTATTTAAAAAATTGTAGCTAAATTTCATATTTTTGTTTTAATTAACGATGGCGGCATGCCTCCACGTCTATTAACGATGGTGGCATCCCTCCACGTCTATTAACGATGGTGGCATCCCTCCACGTCTATTAACGATGGTGGCATCCCTCCACGTCTATTAACGATGGTGGCATCCCTCCACGTCTATTAACGATGGTGGCATCCCTCCACGTCTATTAACGATGGTGGCATCCCTCCACGTCTATTAACGATGGTGGCATCCCTCCACGTCTATTAACGATGGTGGCATCCCTCCACGTCTATTAACGATGGTGGCATCCCTCCACGTCTATTAACGATGGTGGCATCCCTCCACGTCTATTAACGATGGTGGCATCCCTCCACGTCTATTAACGATGGTGGCATCCCTCCACGTCTATTAACGATGGTGGCATCCCTCCACGTCTATTAACGATGGTGGCATCCCTCCACGTCTATTAACGATGGTGGCATCCCTCCACGTCTATTAACGATGGTGGCATCCCTCCACGTCTATTAACGATGGTGGCATCCCTCCACGTCTATTAACGATGGTGGCATCTCTCCACGTCTATTAACGATGGTGGCATCCCTCCACGTCTATTAACGATGGTGGCATCCCTCCACGTCTATTAACGATGGTGGCATCCCTCCACGTCTATTAACGATGGTGGCATCTCTCCACGTCTATTAACGATGGTGGCATCCCTCTACGTCTATTAACGATGGTGGCATCCCTCTACGTCTATTAACGATGGTGGCATCCCTCCACGTCTATTAACGATGGTGGCATCTCTCCACGTCTATTAACGATGGTGGCATCCCTCCACGTCTATTAACGATGGTGGCATCCCTCCACGTCTATTAACGATGGTGGCATCTCTCCACGTCTATTAACGATGGTGGCATCCCTCCACGTCTATTAACGATGGTGGCATCCCTCCACGTCTATTAACGATGGTGGCATCCCTCCACGTCTATTAACGATGGTGGCATCCCTCTACGTCTATTAACGATGGTGGCATCTCTCCACGTCTATTAACGATGGTGGCATCCCTCTACGTCTATTAACGATGGTGGCATCCCTCTACGTCTATTAACGATGGTGGCATCCCTCCACGTCTATTAACGATGGTGGCATCTCTCCACGTCTATTAACGATGGTGGCATCCCTCCACGTCTATTAACGATGGTGGCATCCCTCCACGTCTATTAACGATGGTGGCATCTCTCCACGTCTATTAACGATGGTGGCATCCCTCCACGTCTATTAACGATGGTGGCATCCCTCCACGTCTATTAACGATGGTGGCATCCCTCCACGTCTATTAACGATGGTGGCATCCCTCCACGTCTATTAACGATGGTGGCATCCCTCCACGTCTATTAACGATGGTGGCATCCCTCCACGTCTATTAACGATGGTGGCATCCCTCCACGTCTATTAACGATGGTGGCATCCCTCCACGTCTATTAACGATGGTGGCATCCCTCCACGTCTATTAACGATGGTGGCATCCCTCCACGTCTATTAACGATGGTGGCATCCCTCCACGTCTATTAACGATGGTGGCATCCCTCCACGTCTATTAACGATGGTGGCATCCCTCCACGTCTATTAACGATGGTGGCATCCCTCCACGTCTATCAAATTTCACTGAGTAACAGCACTGTTATTTTTTTCCCCCTTCAGTTTAAGAACAAAAAAACTAGCATTTGTGTTTAAGATTGTTATCATATACCAAATATTGGCATACACCATTACATTCTGAGGCTTACGGTCTGTAACCCCACATTAAACATATTCACCACCACGTTACCGCTTAGAAACTCGTGGCCGTTTGTTAACTGACAGGTCTCTGATATGGTCAACATTTTCTTTTTAGTCAATGTCTAATCATGGTTCCAATCCGACTTCTTTGTTAGGATTTGTAGGTGGGGGAAGGGGAGCTTCGTCTTATCCATGAGTGACATAATATAGCGAACAGGCAAATGTAGGGAAGTTGTAAACCGCCCCCCCCCAAACCGTTCTCAACCAAATTTGAGTGCCAAAAACAACCTCTGATTTTTTTATTTTTTATTTTTTATTTTTTGTTGAGTTCCATAACCGTTTTTCTAGGTCTTATGGGGTTCTAATGTTTCAATGAGAACATTTTCTGGCTTCGTAGACCTTGGCGGCGCCCATCCCTCTCCAGGTCAGCGGAGGACTTTCGTAGCGTTAGTCATTCATCAACTTTTTATTGTGGCTTTTACGGGAGCTCCATCAGCTTGTGAGGCGAGCGCACTAGTGACTTCGCTATCCAGTAGCCTTTGCTGTGTTAGAGCAGTCACAAAAAATTTGTTCAAAGTCAAGCTAGGTGGGTGGGAGGTGGAATGAATGTTCATGGATGGTTTACGCAGAATAATTAATTTTTTTGTTCAAATGGAAGAGGGACATTTTTTTGGCAAGCGCGGTGTTAATGAAACGAAAGGTATAAGGATGGAGAGAATATTGCATGGCCGTCAAGACATCACTACCAACCTGTTACAAAAAAAAGCCCCCCACTAAACAAACCCATGGACCAGGCTCTGCTGTATTTTCATTCTGGGGGCCTGTCTTGTCATTAACGGGGGACCCTGCCTATATTGTTGCTTATTACACTAAGTGGGCCGCAAAGCGACAATCTTGTTGACTCCTCCTCGGAAGGTTTAGAGGTCAAGGTGATCTGGAAATCATTTTCACTGAAATTTTTTGATCCTTTCAAATTTTAACGGTTCATTTTTAAATATATTATTTCTTTAAATTTACTCGGATTCGGTGTTTCTAATAAACTGTCGGTTGAAGAATGAAAGCGCCATCCATTTTCCAAAAATGCACGTAAAAGTTTTAGCACGTAAATGAATTTAGGTTTGCATCACCTACTTAGAGAATATTGAGAATTGACAATAAGACCCAATTAGTTAAATCATTTAACCTTGCATCACTAGAGCATAGAAGAACAAAGACCAAAGTAGTTATAACACGTAGTAATATTCCTCTGTATAGAAGGAGCGTCTTTAATAGATACAAGAAGAAGATACGGTATCCAGTATGGAAGGTGTGTTTTTGTTATTCTTCTCGTTTTCTTGTTCCCGTGTTGATGACTCAAGACTCATATAATAACACTGTCAGTTAATAAGGAGGAAGCGTTCGATAACTATGATATCTAATTGACTTATGTCTTAATGTGATCAATAAATTATACATTTAAAGTTGAAGGAAAAAAAAACATCTCCCGTAACATATTTATTTTTATATAAAGGGGTGACTATTCCGGCTGCCGTAAAAATTAAATGTGTATCTGTGAGTGCACATCTAAGTGTGTGTGTGTGTGTGTATGTAAATGTGTGAGTGTGAGCATGTGTGAGTGTGCTTGCGTGCATGTTTATTTTGTGAGTGCATACGTGTGTACGAGTATGTGCGGGCGTTTGTGTGCGTATGTGTGTGGGTGTAAGAGGTATAAAAGATTCTCGTCCCGACTGAACTTTCTGGCTACTATAACAAGCGAACATTTATAGTTCAAATAGTATTGCAACTTCCACAGGCATTGGCCGCTTGTGACGATCACGCGGTTTAATAAATGGTGTTTGTGTATAGATGTAGGATTTCACACAAAAATATTACGACGAAAAAAAGTGTGTTCCCAAACTATACACAACCTGTAAAATTTGTCCCCGAAGAAGGATTTAAGTGACTCGCCGCTTTGATGAACGAAATTCAAATACTAGAAAGCAATTTATGAATGATTCCCTTTCACAAACTCCCTCCCCACCCTCACTTTTTTAAAACTAGTTCTAGACCCACAATTCTATGTTTCACTCTAAACGCCCCAAGTGTATCCGGTTTTACCTAATTATCGACCGTTAAGATCTTTGAGCCACCAATGGCGGAAATGTCTCTCACATTTTCCGATTTTGTTCTCCTTTTTTTTTATGTCCCTCCTCCCCCACCACCGCTTTCCGGGGGCGAACACAATTTTTTTCCCCTCCAGTGGATTTGCTCTTAACATCGTGAAAACAAAAAGAGCCGTTCGTTGAGTGGGATGATGGGAAATATCAAGCTAGTGTTACCGTGCAGAAAGTGTCTCACACGAGTTGAGAAGAGCTAGCCCTCGGGCGACATTCGGATTTCTTCTCTCTGAGAGAGCGAGAGACAGAGAGACATAGAAAGCAGCTTTCTGTGCTGGCGCTGAATAGCGTTATGAAAACGCATCGTATAATTAATAATATGCTTTCGAACGCGCCGCCGTCGTCACCAAACAACAAAAAATGTGTCCCCCCTTCCACTTAGCCAACACCCCCTCCCCCACGGGGGGGGGCACACACATACAAAACATGAACCGTTTTAATACTTGGTGTATTTTATGAAATTTGTTTTGACTATCGTATTGTCATTAAGAGCACAACAAACCAAAGAACTTCAATACAATTAACCTAATTACTATTAAGAACATTTCAACAAATAACTTCCATTTATTTTTTAGCTTAATTTTTAAAACCATGCATTAGAATAGTCTGAACCATTTAATAGTTTAAAGCAGAGTAAGGTAGAGTAAGGGGACACATATATCTTAAGTACGCACAAAATTCGTATTATTTGTACCCTCCTCGCCCCGTTGCATCCCGTACATTTTCAGGATCCCCCCCTCCCCTATGCATACGTACAAATTCGCTCAACCCCCCCTTTTTTTTGTGAAAAAAAATAAATTTTAAGCCGGAGTCAGAAGATATTGGTTTTACTCTTTGAAGCCGTCCATAAATGACGTCCCACGCCTAAAAAGGGGGCGGGGGAGGGGGTCACGCATTTGTGACGAGGGGGAGGGGATGTTTAAGAAATGTGACATCACATCAAAATGCGCACTAAAATATAGTTTTTTTTTGTGTCAAAGCTTTGGGGCCGTCCATTAATGACGTACGGCGAATATGGCCGATTTTCACCCCCGTCCCCACGTCACTAAAAGTTAGACCCCCCCCCTTTTCTTTTCCAATATTACGTCACCAGAATGCCCCTTCCCCCCAAAAAGAACATTTTTTAATTTGAAAATTAGCACGTTTCAAATTACTTTTTTCCATTTAAGTTTAAGTATGTATTTAGTGTAAGGCTGCACTTTAATATCGTAACACGCGCGAAGCCCGTGTAAAACGTTATTAAATAAATTGTAAACAAACAAATATTTGCAACTTTTATTTTAGGTTACGCGTTTTGATGTGACGTGACATTTCTTAAACTACCCCTCCCCTTCGTCACAAATGGTCGACCCCCTCCCCCGCTCTAGGTGTGTAACGTAATTTACGGACGGTCCGGGGCCGTCCGTAAATGACGTTACGCGATTTTGGCAGATTTTTAACCCCCTCTCTCGTCACGCGTCGTCACAAAAACTTAGACCATCCCCTCCAATATGACGTCACAAAGCTTTGCGACCATTAAAGCTGTACTTTCTATTTGAAAAATAGCATGTTTAAAATGACTTTTTTGTCATTTAAGTATTTATTTAGTGTAGGCCTGCATTCTAATATCGTAACACGTGTGAAGTCATGTAAAACACCATTAACAATCAAATATTTAAGTGGAACTTTTATTTAAAGTTGATAGTTTTGATGTGACGTCACATTTCTCTAACACCCCCTCCCCCACGTCACACATCGTCACAAATATGTACCCCCCCCCTTTCCCCTAGGTGCGTGAAATCGCCATCCCGTTGTGTGTTTATAACGGCTAAGGCACCGGTGGGCGAAAGAGAAACTTCCTCTAAGTTCAAGAAATGGAAATATAAATCCGGCGGATATATTTTAATAATGTGTAAACGTTTGGTCTGAATCAAATGTTAATTACTTCCAAGTAATTAAAAGGTCAAAATTTCGTTTGCAATAAATTATAAAACATTATTGCAAAGCAGTCTTGACTCAGTCGTTCTCGAATGCCGTTTGCAGCCAGAGCGGTTTACCTTACTATGCTTAGTATTATGCAAATTAAATTGATTGTGCGTACGTACACATTCAGTCGAGACGTACGCATGCATACGCAAAATACCGTAAATTTAAGACCATCCGCCTTGCGTACGTAATATATGGATGGTGCCTAAAAGTGTGAACTTTGCGATGATTGTAGCACGTCATTCGCGAGCATCTAATGTTGGCTGTTAGGAACAGAAATCTGACCTGCTGGGTGTTGATAATGACGGTCACTCGTCCAGCGATATTTGTTCAGGATAGTCCAGCATTCCTCACGGCGCTCGGATTTTCTAAACTCTGTTAAATCTTCTTTTATTTATTTCTTTTTAAAATGTTTTTTTTACATTTTTCTTTATGTTTCTTTGATATCACATTCTCTCGCCCATCAGCTTCAAAAGAGCCAACTCCGAGGGGCTTCTTTGTGTCCATCAACTCAGGGAAATTTCAGAAGGGACTGTGTAGAGGAAAGCGGGGAAATAAAACACGCTTTTTAATGTCGGTTTCTTTCCAAAGAATCCGGTGCTGATCCATCTATAGAACCGTTTGTCAGTGACAGCAGTTTGTGGGTCTAGTCGTTCAATGACAGTGAACTGGTGGACGTGATGGATGAAGTAAGAGTTATGTTGGAGGTGGCCAAACTTTTAAAGGCGAGGGTCTCAACACTCGATCATTATAGGGCAGCACCCTAAAATAATAAGCCAAACACAATTCAAGCACAAAAAATGGTCGATTTTAATATACATTTATTTATTTATATATTTTTTTAATTAACCGCACGCATTCGTGGGCCGCACAAATTCCCGTAGCGGGTCGCATGTGGTGCGCAAGCCACAGTTACCCCACCAGTGTTATGTGGATGATGTTTGTGATGAAAGAATCAGGTTGATATAATGTGTTGATTTTAATTCTTATTTAACCTCCTTTCGTTTTTATCAAAAGTTGAATATTGTTGTAATAAGCTGTAAGTGTGTGTGTGTGAGGTTGTTAAAGAACTTACATTTTTTCAGAAATCATGTCGTACAAGGCAAATGCGGACCAACACTATAATACTTGGAAAGGTATACATTTAAGTGCGTGACGTGAAATTTGTGGGAGAACTCGGCGTTGCCGTAAGCGTTTTATTTTATTTTATTTATTATTTATTTTTTTATTATTATTTATTTTGTTTATTTATTTTGGGGTGGGGGGGTGGGGGTGGGGTGGGGAGATGCTCCCATTGAGTTACTTCAAAAACGGGTTTCTCAAAGCATATTTGTCATTAAATTTAAACATGCGAGGCGTCCTCACGTTGCCACGGCCAATTTGATTAGACGTATATGCACAAACACACACACACACACACACACACACACACACACACACACACACACACACACACACACACACACACACACACGCAAACACACATACACACACACAAACAAACAAACAAACAAACAAACAAAATGCGCCTCAAAATAATTTTCGATATTAACAACGTCCACTAGTCTAGTCTAGTCTCATATTCTTGAAGCTTGAGATTTCTCTCTTAAATTTTCAAGCTTTGACCAAGTCCTTGGCAACCTGATCCATCCGCCGAGCAGTGCTATATACAACATTGTCCGAGTGTATAAGGACTCACTCTCCGCCCTAACCTCACCGGCCTGCGCCCATGAACGGAACATACATATTCTGACGTCACTATGACAATGACATCAGGTTCCTTTACTAAACAAGGTTTTAAATTTTCCTTTGTAAAAAAAAATCCTAGGAATACATGTTTTAAGTGTAGGCCACGCATCTCTCCCTCGCGGTGAACCGTTGAACATTTCGCTAAATCTTCGGGGGTGGAGAGGGTGGAGACAATGCCTCCATCGCTCGTGTTTCACTTGTCCACCTCCGCCCCTCCTCCCCCCCCACCACCAAAGTCCCGCCATCAATATCCATTTCTGGTAATCCCCCGGCTGTTACGGAGCAGATCGCCGTCACTTGTCTCCCTTTTCTGTTCGGAGCTTTCCAACTTGCCTGGAACTATCCCTGTCGATGGTATGACGACGCCTTGGGCGAAGTCAAGACAAATAGCTTCTCGTGTTAAAAGACATATCGAGTTAAGGACTAGCGCGTTTTGTCAAGTCGTACAGAGGCGCCGTGTTTACAAAACGGGGGTTTGTGTTTGATGTCGTCGGCGATTAGAGGGGAGGATAAGGTAAGCTGATAAAACGCTACTTGATTTAACGCCCAGGGGGGCACCCGGGAAAAGGAAACGAGTAGAATTACGGGTATTTATGCTGGGGGGAAGAATTATTATCATCCGTGACAGATTGCGACTCTTTTGCACACAGATTTCGCCATTGTCGTTTTTAATGGGCAGATAAGACCTTGCAATTTAACCATTTAGGAATGGAGTTACCTTCTTAACAGATCGCCTATTATTAATGCTTTTTTAAATGCGTTATTTGTTAAGGTATTTGAGTCGTAATCAATTACACGTTTACCCCAAAACTCAGATGAAAGAGCAAGTACAAAACAACAACAAAACCAAAAAAAAACAACAGAATCAAGTGACGGCTACAAGAAATGGTAGAAGTTTTAAGGCATTTACCATGCATGAAGATATGAAATGTTAAAACTAGGGATGGCAGTGATAAAAAAATAAATACAATTTGTTCGATTAATCGATTAATTTCGATTAATTATATTTTTATAACGCATATATAGATCACGTTAACATGCGATTCATTATTTCGCGAAATCGGTTAAGTCGCGGTAATTCCATTACTCCCAAATTGTTTGACGCAACACAGCAAATTCGTTCTGCTATGCAAGAAATAAGGAAGAAAAACATTTTTGTTTATGTATGCACGTCTAAATAAATAATAATAATACGAGGGAAAAGTATGTAAGAAACAAACAATTTTAATTATTAATAAATTGAAATTTAAACATATTAGAAACATTTTCTTAAATTGTATTCCAATTTTAATCGATCAAATTACTTTTAAAAGATTAATTTTTTTAAGGCCAAGTCGATTAATTAATCGTTAATTCCCCAGCCCTAGTTAAAATATAAAATATTGAATTAGTATCTTACTTCTTTTTTTTTCTTGACCGCCCCACTCCCCTTAGTGGACAACACCCTAGAAGTCTCTACCAGTAGCTGAACAGTTTTGCTGCCCAGTCTTTCTAACTCTTTGGTACTATACAATACATCACCAATGGGGTTTGATTCGAAGCGTGAAAGCGGCTCGGCTGAGATGTGTTGGATATCGGGCGTCGCCACCCGATCCTCATCTGCGGACGGGGCGCGAAACATGACGATCGTTCGGCCTTTTGAATGGCCCCCGTCAATAGAGGCTTGTGGGCTGAATTAAAAACTCATTTCCTGGCCACGCACGGACGGAGATGCTGGGGAAGGGATCTCATCACGGCTAATAATGGGCACACGGGGACGCTCGCCTGATTTTCGGGCCCTCTCCGGTGTCCTCGCGAGAGGAAGAGAGGGTGATGGAGACACGTTCCTGACGCTGGAGGGGGGGAGGGGGACCGTGACAATGCCACCCCGCGGTCCACGTCAAACGTTATGGAAAGCTGAAAGGGGCTCCCAGTGGGGGCATCGCAGCCTATTTACTAGATCACCTACTCCCAGCGTGCGGCCGTAGGTCCAGCTTCTCGCGTCGGCGGCGGCGGGTCTGACGGATTGGGTTGTTGTGTGGTGGTGACACGGTTCGATCCCGTCACGCCGGTGATTCGGCCCGCTGGTCTTCGGCGATCCACTTCTACTCACTTATCCTAAAGCTCTGGTACCGCATCCAAAGCAGATGTATGTACTATTTTTGTCTATAATTTTTTTGTTCTCGGTGCTAATATATTATTATTTTAGAAGGGACACGGGTTGATTAAGACTGCACGGGTCCCCTGGCTGCAATTCAAACAGGGGCCATATTCAGCCAGCGTTCCTTTAAATATAATGATTGCTAACAGATAATATAAGACTGTAACTAAATAGTCCATTGATGACACTGATGTGTACATTTATCTGAAATGTTTTTGTATTTAATTAATTTTTTAAAAAAATCAATGGACATTTCGTATCTATTGTTTGTTTCCTATTTTTACCAAGCGTGATTGCAACTCAGTTAATTTATTTTTCTTATGTTTCTTAATAAATAAAGTTTTTTTTAAAATAAACACACAGTAGATCTGTGGCTGTTTATCTGAGACCTTCTTTACAAGCCCCAATGATAAAATAATCATTGTCTTCCTTTACAACCAACACCAATTAATATCTCACCCCTCGCAGTACTCAGAATTCATTGGGCAAGATTTATGTGCATCTGCGGTGTGGCATCAACTGAGCGTCAAGTCGAGCACGTTGCTTTCCTTGCAAGCAATAATGATATATATGTTTGACAATTTATAGCTCACCCATCGCGTCAATCAGATTTCATTGATACAACGGTGTGGCCGCAAGGGCGTGAACGTATAGGAGTATACCTACGTCCGCATTGATAGATTTATGAGACTCTGACCACCCAACATCGGCGTAGGCTTACTGTAACATGCTAAATTATAGTGGATATTATTTACTGTAGATTCTGAACACACTGCGACAGTTATAAAATTATATTTCCATGAAGTCAATGGTAAAGCGATAATCGGTTTAAAATCGGATTTACATAACCGATAATCGGTTTGCCAACAAAAAAAAATAAAATAAATAAATTAATTAAAAAAAACAACAACGAAATTAACATCCCTAATTTCAATACATGTAGTGATGTATTGCACGGTTTTGACCCAAGCTGGCAACTTCAAACTAGTTTTCCTTTTCTCTTACACTAAATTTTGTTTAAAATGCGATTAATTTCAAGCTGTTATTCGCAACTGTAGATCTTTTTATTCGTTATAAGTAGGGCTGGTACTGATTAATTTTTTGTTTGTTCGTTTAATCGTGAGAAAATGGAATAGATTAATCGATTCATTTCGATTAATTATATTTTTATAACGCATATAAAGATCCCCTTAAGGTGCGATTAATTATTTCGCGAAATCGGTTAAGTCGCGCTAATTCCATCTATCCCAAATTTTGTGACGTAACACAGCAAATTCGTTCTGCTGTGCAAGAAATAACTTAAGGAATGAAAACTTTTTCGTTTACGTTTGCACGTCTAAATAAATAATAATAATACGAGGGAAAAGTTGTAAGTTATATTCATAAATTGGAAAAAAAAATTAGAAACATTTTCTTTAGTTTTAATCGAATTTTAATCGATCAAATGAATTTAATCGATTTTTAAATTTTCAACGATTAATCGATTAATTAATCGTTAATTTGCGCAGCCCTAGTTATAAGTAAATCATCCCCCCATCACTCATTATCTCTCACTCAGTAATTAATGTAGATCTTTTACCGTCCGCCAAGGCGACCAAAATCCGACCGTTTGTCCTCGACTGGTCCAGCGTGTGAGGGCCGTGACAAGGGGTGCGTAACTTGATTAGAAACGACAGGGATTAGTAGAAATGGAAGGAAAACATTTGTTCGTCGACCAGCCGAAATTCTGATTATCAATGGGTGTGCCTCTCCTTTCCGCAACCCCACCCCCGCTCCCCCCACCGCGTTACGTCAACAAGAGATTTTAAGCCCTCGATTTACCGTGCTCCGCAATGACAATGGATCGGATTCCCCCATCTTTTATTCCCAAGCCTGCTCGTGAACGGTGACATTTTTTTTTCCGTTCTTCTTTCTCTTCCCTTTGTTTTGTTGCAGGCGTATGTAAATGATGGGATTCCCCGCAAATGTCGTGTGGACATTTGGGCTAGTTGGTTGGCCCTGGTACTCTATATACATCTTCACCAGAGCAGTTGACCTGAGAAAAATGTTGTGAGAACCTCTTAAAGCTGCAACACGAACTTGAATTGAGAAGCACTGCATGCTGAACAAGACTCGACAACGCTGAATTACATTTATGCCAATCCAAGTCATAAAGGTCTTGAAAGGATGCGCCAGTATTTTTCCTTTCACCAAAACTTTATCACTGGGTTCTCTTATGACAATAGGATAAAAGAGGTCTTCATTAAATGTACAAAACTGTTACTATATATATATATATATATATATATATATATATATATATATATATATATATATATATATATATATATATATATATATATGTGTGTGTGTGTGTGTGTGTGTGTGTGTGTAATTTTGCAAACTAGGACAGCATCTGAAAAAAGAGCGAGGAGGAAGGCCAGGATACGATGCCCCACTGCATTCGTGTGTGTGACATGCAGAAGAGACTGCCACTCAAGGATTGGTCTCATCAGCCACACCAAGAGCTGCAAATAATAAAAAATAAATCTATCGTCTTCCGTAGACGGACAGATGCCATACACATACACATATATGTAAATTATTCATGGAGAATGATAGGTTTACCATAATTGTGCGCTGTTCGTATAGTACGAATCTAAGAAATCATTAAAAGCAATCATTTCGTCTCTACGTTCAGAAAACCTCATCAAATTTAGATATGTATAATCTACCTGTAATGTTGGTGTTTTAGGAGTTTAAAATTGTGCATAGAAAAACGGATGCTGGGAAATTTTTGCGCACTTTATTTTTATTTTGCACACCGACCAACGAACCTTAGAGGGAACATTGCAGTCGTAACACTCTTGATAAAATCCCGACCATCTCTTGTCCGACTTGTGGACGCACCATCCGGGCAAAGATCGGTGTCAGAAGTCACCAAAGGACACATCGAGCTGCCACAGAATGTAGCTAGAAAGAAGGAGAAAAGTCCTTGTCGATCACGACGGACAAACAACAACATCATTAAAAGACACCCATGTTCAACACGGGTATAACGCCGTGCTAGGTCGAGCGAGTATCAGACACGTATCGTCGTCAATTTTATTTCATTTCTCCCACTCGCCGTCCTCTCTGGCATGATCTCAGATTTTTTTTCTCCCTCTCCCATACCTGACAAGAGCTCGAGTCCGATGCGAGAACACACCCAGGTCAGCTTACTCCCCGAGTGTATCGCGTTTGTGTCCATCCCAAAACATCTGCAACTCGTGACGCGAGGTTTTGTTTGCCAAAGACCGAGGCTGTAGTCGAGTGTTCCGTATATGCGAGTGTTGGCGGGGGCCACCCCATGCCGGAGCTTTGAACGGCCTGACCAACACGTCCTTATATCTGGGTACTGCTCGTACTTCCTTCAAGTGATTGACGGGCCACAAGTGGGACAAAGTGGGACAAAGCACGTGCGTGATGAAAGGTTAAAGTGAGTCTTGACATTGTGGATGATACCACTCCCCCGCCCATCGGCACTGTATCTAGTTGGAGTGTTGTATATTAGATGTAAACCCCCACAGGCGATCGCGTCATTACGAGATGTATTAAAACGTATGCGGTGCCTATTCAGAAATTGTTGCCTTCATATCAATGCGGTGAAGAATTTTAATATTTGGTTCCAACAAATATTTACAAGAGAATTTTAATGAAAATTGAATTACTAAACAGAAGAATTTGTAGAAATTTAATTCTGAAGTTAGTGTAATTGTTGTAATCACAACTACACCATACTTTAAAAAAACACACACGTAAAACTTTAAAATATATATACATATAAATACGAGACTTTAAATAAATTACAGGTAATTTTGTTTTATACCGTGGAAAAAATAATAATTAAGTAAATATAAAATACACAGAAACGAAAAGACGAAAGTTTGGCATGATTATTCAACAAAAATACAGGACAGAAGAAGAGGAAGGAAGTATCAAAATTAATTTTTTCCTTGCCATGGTATGCAATATATAATGTAAATTTAATGTAAATACTTGCGTTCTTTATTTGTACCGATGAAGGCATTAGCCAAAACGTTTACCTGTGTATTAAGTAGTATTAATCTATTAATCAAGCTCCATTTTATTGCTTTGATCACACAATTCGTTTGTATTCCTTTTATTTTATTTAAAAAGCTTTATCGCAGTCCAATTATTGAGTACTTAAATTAAATAAGGGCAATCTTATCAAATATTTGACTGACATTGGAAATGTACAATAGGCTTATAAGTTTATCTTATCAAATATTTGACTGAGTTCCAGTACATTTAAGCAAGAACCAGTTTAACAGATTTTAAAGTGTTTAAATTTTTAAAAATCATTACTTGAATTATCTGCTTAACAACGTACAATGTCGGCGGTAAAGTATTTTTAGAGGTGTTCCACCCTGTGCGGTCGTAGCTTTTCGCGGCCACTTTAATAAAAAAAATTTAAAAACCCGTAAAAACAAAGTTTTTGACTATTAATCCCTTATATATGAGACAAAACTAAAAGTATTGATTATGTTCAAACGCGACAAACATTTACAGACTGAATCTGTCTTAACTCCACTTTGCTTTATAGCCCCGTGGGGATCTGGTCACCGATCGCTGGACCGAGCTCAGCATGACACGTAAAATGTGAACAAAGGCACGCCGATACATCGACGGGTGGCGTCAACGCGCAAACTGAACTGTCACGTGAAAAAAACCACAATAACAAACAGTGAAATTAAATTACATACGTTGTATAGAGATAAACTAAAATGCATTAATTTAATTACGGTACGTTCGATCAATCTGAAATTTAGATACGATGCATTGTTAGGTAACACGAGTCTATGTGCCAAATTTCAGCTCGATGGCATCACGGGAAGTGGGTCATTTTTAAATCCCTTATATTAACTTCACCGGCGTCTCTCTCTCTCTCTCTCTCTCTCTCTCTCTCTCTCTCTCTCTCTCTCTCTCTCTCTCTCTCTCTCTCTCTCTCTCTCTCTCTCTGTCTGTCGTCATCTCATGGGCGGGCGGAAAATCAAAAGTCGAAAATGACCCACTTCCCGTGATCCGATCGAGCTGAAATTTGGCACACGGGCCCGTCTAACCTAACAATGCACCGTATCACAATTTCGGATCGATCGAACGTACCGTAATTAAATTAATGCATTTTTAGTTTATCCTTATATGAGGTATGTAATTCAAATTCACGGTTTGTTATTGTTTTTTTCCACGTGAGTTTGAGTTGACGCTTAGACGTCGACCGTCGTGCCGACACCCCCTCACGTCCCATCCCCCGTTAAAAGACAGGGGACATCACTCGGTGTCAGTCCGTAAATATTTGTAGCGTTGAAACATAATCAATACTTTTATATATGAATAAAATATAAGGGATTTATAGTAGAAAACTTTGTTTTTACGGGTTTGTTTTATTTTACTTTTGTTTTTCCCGCCCGACGACGAACAACAGACAGAGAGACAGAGATGGCGGTGAAGTGAATATAAGGGATTTAAAAACAACAAAACAGTTCTGCATCTTGGTCCGTCAATACCACCCGGAACGGCTCACCACCCAGATATTTCGCCCCCCACCCCACCCCACCCCACCCCTCGGCTCTCCTTCGCCAAAGTTTGCGAATCATTGGGATAAGGTGGGTGAAGGAGCGGACTGTGCCGTGTTATGCAGGGAGACAACTCCTTAAATCCCGCGAGTCTCGTTTTAAGGTCATGTGAAAGATCAGATTAATGCGGTTATTTCCCTTGAATACAACTGCCAAATATGAACGCCAAAATAGGCTTACAATTTCAGTTGTCGGTTAGAATAAATAAGGGCTTTGATTAAATCGTAGATTATTTGAATATAATTTGAATTAGCATCTAAGGAAAAAAATCTGATAGAGCCTTTTGCGTGTTGTCATGAAGAAAACATTTGTAGAAATCCATCTCGATATGAAAGCATCAGCATTAACAACCACTTTAAACAGTTTCGGTCCTGGGGATAATACATATAATAGCAGAGCGTTAAACAATCAACAAAAATTATATATAATAAGTTAAAGATTGTGTCCCTGGCTGAGGTTAAAACATATTTTTAACTGATAGTGTCAATCAGACTGATGGTATAATCAGGAACAACACAAACAGACCGCAAGATTCTGACCATGTCTTACGGCTGTATTAACGGGTCAGCGCCGCTTTATTTGAAGGCATTAACATCTGAACATATATCTATACAAGGGCTGCGTTCTTCTCTACGCAGTCTCTTCTGAGAGTTTTCGGAGTGGCTGGACACAGGAGGATATCTCTTGGCGTGCTCTCCTTTGAATCGGCGGCACCAAGATTACGGTACAGTCTTTCCGAATTTGTTAAAAAAAATTGTGTCCAAAAAGAAAGAGACAAATTTAAGAAACATTTGAAGAATTTTAGAGAGTTTTGTAGCATCAGAGTTCAAGAGCGTGCCGAGCAGGCACGGATAGTGTTAGCGTTGAACAAGGCGAGCAACCATCATCAATTTGTTACAGAAAGGAATCTATTCTAGTGAATGAGACAACTTTAAAATGTTGGTCAGATGGGGTATAGAAGACCACTCACAAAAGCAAAAGTGAAAAAGGCACCCCCCCCCCATACACACTTTAAAAAAAAATGATTAGGAAAAAAAAATATTAATAAACAGACTCGCCCAGCACATTCCCATTAGTGATCACATAAGCAGAAATATATAAAAAAAAAGATATTTTTCCGTTTGTGTCCTCATAAGTAGACAAAACCCGACTCATGTGACGTCATAATTGTGCAATCATCTTGTATCTATGGCCACCCCTTATCTTTGGTTGGATAAAAGTATCTTGCATTCCCTTTTTAATCTTCAATGAATTGTTTTCATTGATGAAGAACTAAAACACGTTTGTCAGTCAAAGATCCACTATTGGACGCGCACGAAAAAACTACGTAACTTCAGATGACATTTAGATAATGGACTCGTGTGATCTCTAACAATATACATTGGCCAGGTTGTTTTCATGTAATGGTAACACATGTCTACTGCAGAAAAGGACTCACAAGCTAATTTGGATTTAAATTTACCCAATCATGTGGTGGTCACAACATCCCTGACAATGAAATCAGATCCGTCAGTTTCAGCCCAACTTTTCTAATGCTCCTTGTGGTTAATATTGTTGCCATAGAAACAGTGGGAATTGTTTAGCTGTGACATTTCACCTAAGCAGTAAACAGCCCCCCACCCCACCTCTCTCATTTTATGATCAATATTTGGGCGTGGTCACCTTGGACCCTATGTTTCCTTGCCCCGCACTCACACCTCACCCCCTCCTACATCCTCGCTCGGCCAACGGCCTGCCTGGGCGATGTCCACACACTCGAGATAACGATCAAGCGCTAGAAACGGTCAAATATGGATAAATATGGAGGGAGGGAGAGTAACCAACTGAATGCAGCGAGACTGAGCGAAGTTGTCCAAATATCTGCGCCAACACTTGAGTCGCGATTGCTGTGTTTGAGCCCAAGCGCCGCATTTGCATCATAAAGATCGCCGCTGCTCCACGCCCCGACCACACCGCGCTACACCCGACCACAGAGCTATCAGACGGCTCGTGTGTGTTTTAGCTGCATTGATAAACTGGACAGGGTGAATGGGTAAGTGGGGGGTCTCCCAGTGTCAACACACACCTGCATTGAGACGCACCCGACGGAGAGTGTAACGACGTAGAAAGCTGGGGCAAATGAGTCCTCGAGTGTAAGGCACGACGGCTAACATGGGTATTGGTTAGTTTTACAACGAGTGGCTGAATTACGTGGCTCAGTAACATTTCAATCCACTCATCCATCCATATATCCATCCATCCACCCTTCTAACCCTCCGTCCGCCCGTATGTCCGTCTCTCCGTCTATCTATTAATCTAACTATCTATCTCTTTTACTTTAGAATTACGCCAAGTGTGTATCGTTTAGTATGCTTTGAAAGTTTAGCACAGCATTAGTCTATAGATCAAAATATGGGTGAGACTGCAATCAGGCTTACAGATGGGTAGAAAGGTGTCATACAAAAGGGTATGGAGGAGCCTGACAAGACGTCACAAAACAGCGGACGTTTCGGCAAAGAGCCTTCTTCATCTTATCTTATCTTATCGTATCTTATCTGTTACCGATGCTCATTCTATACAGAAGATTATTGCGTCCTACGCGTATCTATGGTTTGTGTTCAGTCCTGCATTCTTATCAGAGTTTTAAATGTTAATAAAGTGTAGGTTTTCCTGGTTTCTTCAGGCAACCCTTTACACGCCCGAATTCCGGACGGGAAGAACGAGAATTTGTATGTGTTTGTTCTTGCATACGGAATAAGAACGGTGTTTTTATCCTTATGTCTCTCTGAGGGTTGTATTAAGTTATCTTTGTGTTGTATTTCTAAATTAGAATTAATTGCTTTATATATAATTACTACGTTACTTTTGGTTCTTTTATCCTCTAGTGACTAGTGTTTCAAGGTTTAATGATTTAACTAATGGTGTTACTCTTGTCAGTTTTGAATATACTCCGGTAATGAATCTGGCAGCTCTTTTTTGAATTTGTTCTAGTTTATCAATGTTTTCTTTGGTGGATGGGTCCGATACAGAAGATGCATATTCTAGTACAGGTCTCATCAAAGTGAGGTAGCATTTTAGTTTTATATCTCTATTACATTTGTTAAAGTTTCTTTTTATAAAGCCTAAGGTTTTGTTTGATTTTTAAAAATAACTTCATTGACATGGGGATACCATGTTAGACAAAAACAAATAAAACTAATAAAATGAAATTAAAACTTAGCGGCGGTGAAATCCAGAGCAAAAAACAGCAATCCAGTCTATTAGATCATGGAGTATAATGACGTATTAAGGGTAAGAGAGATATGCAAACAATATTTAGTTATAGTAACAAATGATTTAGAATTTCTTCTTTTTGATGTTGCATGCAAATTCGAAACATGTCTTTGGTGCTCTAGGCCTATATTTTCTGCATATATCGGAATATGCAACACAATGGCATACACAAATCAAGGAAAAGATTTGGCATGACATAGTGTAACATTTGTAAAGCTTTTCATCAATGTAGAACTTGAACACAGAAAAATTGTACAATGAGAGATGCCCATGGATTCGGAGTTGCTAAAATCAACTCCAAAACCACATTAACCTCTGACCTGTTTTTAAGGGCCAGTGATTGTGATATCTATCCTTGACTCACCACAGGGGTTCCCAACTCTCAGATCAGGGGGTTCCCAACTCTCAGATCACAGACAAAAAGGGCCACGGATCCACCGCCACTCTGAGGTAAGACTTGATGATAAATAGGAGCTTGTTCTTTGTGTAGGCGACATTGAAAGACGTTAATCCCACGTGATGCACACGTCCACTAGAAGCCGGGGGTTTTCCCACCGAGTGACGGAGCTCGGATTGTAAGTGGGAATTACAAGGGGAAACAACACACACACACACACGCACGCACAAAATGCTGGGTGGGTTTGTCTTGTAGGTGGGCTAAGATGCAGTGGCGTCACTAGGGGGTGCGGAGGGGGCGGCCGCCCCGGGTTACACCAACAGGGGAGTGACACCGAAATCTAAACATTTACTGTGTATGATTTTACGTGTAAAAAAAAAGACAAATTATTTTCCCCTAGAAATAAATTACGAAATTCAATGAAATACGTTATACGGGAAAACTTTTTAATAAAAAAAAATGTCAGTTAACATATAAAACAATCCTAACAAATTACAATTAAACAAATTAGGGAAAAGCGAAAAGAAACAGCCGCACGGGAGATATAATTAAAAAGGCTGGACATGAAAG
The DNA here is from genome assembly GCA_944989445.1 of Ampullaceana balthica. NCBI lineage: Eukaryota > Metazoa > Mollusca > Gastropoda > Lymnaeidae > Ampullaceana > Ampullaceana balthica. Next base: position 157,946 of record CALYLW010000913.1, read on the forward strand.
ATGCAGGTGCCTTTTGTTTTAAATGATATAAAGCCAACTGGTCTTTGACATACCGACACCACTGACGAACCCCACCTCACTAATCCCTCCACCACAGTGTGTGTGTGTGGGGGGGGGAGATTTTTCTCCCAAACAAAAATCAAAATATGGGTTTTCTTTGTTGTTTTTTTAAGAGGAAAATTATGTATTCGATGTCTTTGAGTTAATATTTTTGTTTTATTTTTATTTATTGAAGGCGTGCCCAAATGAATATCTATGTTAATATACAGGTAGTCCTCGGGTTACGACGATCCCAACTTGCGCGTTTCGTGCATACGAACGTGCCACCCATAAAAATAAAAATAAAATAGATTACGCATTATTCAATCTACTAGTATATCACACGTAAAAAATGACGGAAGTTTTCAAAATAAATACACATCAGATAAAAAAAATAACGTAATACAGAACTTTCACTTATTTTATTTATTTTTATTTTATTCATTTATTATCATATTGAACAATTTTATGCGGAAATTTCGAAAAGTGTTATTTTTGGTGCAGTAATTTGGTGCGCTGCTTTCTAAAATTAGAAACAGCATTAAATTATTACATATATTGATGTTATGTTATTTTTTTAACTTTTAAAGAACAGATCAACGAGGACCTCCTGTAATGTACTCTAAGAAACTTAATTAATCAGAACTGCAGCAACGAATTTGTTGACGTTGAAAAACGTCTGGTCTGACCATTATATATCATATTATTGAAGACATAAACTATTATTTTCAAGTATTTTGTCTACAATTCATAATTCCACATACTTATAGCAGTAAAGGTTAGCAAGTGAATCCTTTATTTAATTTTGTTAAAAGGGGAAAGATAGAGAGAATTTACTCGATTTTTTAAAGTCAAAATGACACGTGATACTTTTTCCGGCTTAAATAAATCTTTAATAATGATTGACTTTAATTCTGAAAGTTACAAAAGTAAGCCAAATTACACTTAAATTTTGGACACGTTCAAAAGTTTGTCGAAATTTTTTTTAAATTAATAAATTTTCTTAAAATATGACACACAAGACTTAAACTTTAAAATTTTTTATTCAATTAATTAATTAACTTTTTTTAAACTTGAAGTCTTGTCTGAAATATGTTGGGAACAGTTTCCTTCTTTAAATTGTTGTCACGTGTCATTAAAGAGCTCACGCTGAAAGAGCGACGACAAATGGGCGCAAACATAAGAGCGCTGTACCTCGTTGGTAGTCCATCTTGAAACATTCGCATCTATTAGAACAATTGCCTACAATTTTCATCTTCACTCTTTTGTTGTGTGCTATTTAACGCGTCACCATCATGAAATTAATTAGTAAGTTACAATAAGCAGTGGCGTCACTAGGGGGTGAGAGGGGTGCTGACCGCACTGGGTGACATCATCACAAGTCGTGATTTTGTATGTTCCCTTTATTTGCCTTTTATGACTTACGACTTATGACTTTTGTCATCCACATTTGCCACTGGAAGACTCGGAGGAGTTCTATGGGTTAATTCTTGAGTGGGTGACACCATGAGCTGCCGCCCCTGGTGACACCAACCCTAGTGACGCCTCTGCCAAGGTGTATACCTTACTCAGCCTTATATGATCTCTTCGAATCGCCAAGTGATCTTTCACCTCTTATTCGAGGGCTGAACTGATTTTTACTCTTATTTACTTCTGTAAATGATGTCAACTCTTATTTACTTCTGTAAATGATCTCAACTCTTATTTACCTCTGTATATGATATCAACTCTTATTTACTTCTGTAAATGATCTCAACTCTTATTTACCTCTGTAAATGATCTCAACTCTTATTTACTTCTGTAAATGATGTCAACTCTTATTTACTTCTGTAAATGATCTCAACTCTTATTTACCTCTGTATATGATATCAACTCTTATTTACCTCTGTAAATGATATCAACTCTTATTTACTTCTGTAAATGATCTCAACTCTTATTTACTTCTGTAAATGATCTCAACTCTTATTTACTTCTGTAAATGATGTCAAATCTTATTTACTTCTGTAAATGATGTCAACTCTTATTTACTTCTGTAAATGATGTCAACTCTTATTTTCTTCATGATCTATAATTGGGCGTGGTCACTCTTATTTACTTCTGTAAAGGATTCCCACTCTTTTTTTTTACGTTTGTAAATATTAGTGTAAATTATAGTCAATTTTATTTACTTCTGCAAAAGATGCCCCCTTATTTAATTCTTTGAATGATGCCCCCCCCGCCCCCAACCCTAAATAATTATGTACATGTTGGCCACACTTATGTTCGACTTGTGAATCTAACGTGTAATGAGTAATGACGTAATGACCTACAAATGTAAATTGACAGCGCACATACTGCGAATGTACCACAAATAAATGCAAATAAATAGACTTGTAATTGGAAATTATTACCATTTTCCTAGACAAGTTCTTTATAATTTTCAGTGATTCTTCTCAACTGTCCAAGCATTTCTGCTAAAAATTACGTCCACACTTTCTTCCCCCTTGCAGAAACCAATTCACTCGATGTTCGGTTTTTGGTATACCGGCAGAATGGCCCTCGTGTTGTCAATGTCTGCCAACTTGTGCAGACGCCGTGGGCCGCGGCTTTTGTTAAGTGGCAGTGACAGGAAGCGATCAGCACAATGGCCACTCGCTGGTCACTCTTAGTGTCAATCTCCATTTTGACGGGGGTCTTAATGGGAACGAGGCGTACGCGTTTGTTTGAATCACAGAGAAACGAGTTATACAGCAGTAGTCGATTTTTCGGTGTATGAGAGTAAGACGCCCAGGAAAGCTCTAGAGGAGCATACATTTTAAAAACAAAGGAATTGATCAATTTGATATAAATCATTTATGAAAATATGGCAAAGGTCAGTTATGAATCTTAGGCAATTATTAGTTATGTAGCTGAGGCAACATTCAGTTATTTATCTGAGGCAAAAGTCATTTATGAATCTGAAGAAATAGTCAGTTGTGTATCTGAGTCAATCGTCCGTTGTGAATCTATGGTAATTATTAGTCATGAATCTGTGGCATTTTGTCATTTATAAATATAAAGCAATGATCTGTTATGAATCTGAGGCAGCTGTAAATTATGAATCTGTGTTAATTGTCAGTTATGGATGTCTGCTTGGATTGCACATTGCAGCCTCAATTTGTTTGCTTAAGAAGTCTTCTTGCCGATAAGCTCGTAGTCTTGCAATCTCCTTTTCAAGCTTATCCTTGCACTGCTCAACAACTCACTCTCTACCTAGACTGACTACAGTCCTACCTCATTCGGAAACAGGAATAATATGTTTCAATACGCTTATGAGTTTTAAAAAAAATAACAACAACAACAACAAAAAACAACTACACAAAAAAAAACGATTAGATATGAAGCAAGATGAGACGTTGATGGCAAGACGATGATCATAACGTTAAGTCGATCGTTACAAGTAAGATAAGATGTTCATTTGATTTATATGGTCATGAACGAAGTTTATCCCAAAATATCCTTGTTGATTAACACTAAGAAATTTTTTTAAAAGAAGTTTGACGCCGACTAAACTTTTCTGCACCACCACGACCTCCACCTTCACCAAAATTTCAGTAGTCCTCTAAATCCGCACCACCCTCACCCACCCCCAGGTGTTGACCGCCTAGTCGCCCCGACCTGGTCACGTGACCGTTAGTTTGTCTCCCGTCGTGTCACTGACGGCTTGACGTGTCGTGTGTGTCAGAGGGACAACGTCGTCCTGTCACTCCCCGACTGACCCTGACTACTGGTGGTCGTCACGTGATCATACAGTCGGACGGATTATGCTCCAGGTAAATCTCCTCCCCACGCCCCTCAATGCTTTAACATCCCCCTTCGCCCCCACCCCCTCATCACACACCCATCCCTTCCCATTGAGTCTCCCGGTCCCAACGTTAAAAAAAGTTGCTCACATTACATTAACCCTCTCACAGCTTTTATAAATATCCTATATAATAAAAGGCTAAGTTCTATCCCGTCATCTCTCAAACACACATGACTCCTACAGCCTACAGCCAATCATATCAAGTTTACGCGGACGTTCAAAACGAGTTATTTTTTATGCAGTATTTCTTCCAAGACTTTATTTTGAGTTATGCGTGTTGGGATTTATAGTAAAAACTCTGTTTTACGAGTTATTTATTTTAACTATAATGAATAGTATTTTTGACGTGATGTACATGTATGCCGGTCGAGACGGCTGTTGGAGGGGAGTTACAACATGCCACCGAACGGTGGCATAACGTCCTTGGACGGGCTTTGTTGCTCGTATATATATATATATATATATATATATATATATATATATATATATATATATATGTTCGTGTGTGTTATTTAAACAGGGGATATATAGGTCCCGACAAGACATCACAGAACAAAGAAGGTTTCGGCAAAAAGCCTTTCTTAACGAAGAAAAGAGACAAAAACAAATAAAACTAATTCAACAAAATGAGAACTTAGCTGTGGTGTTATCCAAAACCAGATACAGCAATAATTGCAATAATTGATATATATTTTTTTTAAATCTAAAAGCCTCATTTCTGTCTCACCCACATTTTGTTCAAAGCTTTTATGACGCGCGTGTTTGTGCGGAAGCAGGCACAGTTATGAAAATTTGCTCGCAGCAACACACGCATTGCGTTAACCTATACATCATCCCACTTAGTTCATTGTTTGGTTATCGTCACAGGGCTAAAGGTGTTAATGACTTAAGTCACATCCCTGCGTGCAGTTATTTAAACGAATTAAATATTTCAATTATAAATTCAAACAAATGGCGAAAAGGAAGACCCGGCAATACAGCTACACAGCATTCGTGTGTGTTACATGCAAAAGATACTGCCATTTGAAGATTGGGCTCTCCAGTCCAGCCACCCTAAAAGCTGCTATTTAAAAAGATAAATATGTCGTCTTTCGCAAACTGAAAAACGCAATAAAATTTACAAAATTCTTTTTAAGAAGTAAAAGTAGTGTTGTCTTAAGTTTTGTATAAGCTAATGAACAATCGGAATATAGTTATCTCTCGCCACTTTTGCGCTTCGACATTAGCGGCTTCACTCTATCGCCCCCCCTTCCCCAATTTAAATACTAAGCGTTAATTAAAACTTTGATGAGGCAGTGAAAATGACTCAGCGTGCGTTCGGTTGTCACGTAAGTGTGGTTAAACATACGATATATTACACGTCTTTTTACCACGTTTTATAAACTCGCTTTCGTTCCTGTGGCATTGTGTGTCTGTCCAAGATTTTTCAAATCTGCCAACGTAAAATTTAACCAATTTTGATGGTTCTAGAGATCTCAAAATTTTACCACAGATAGATCTTGGATAACAATGCATTGTATCAAAATTTCAGATCGATAGAATGTACTGTTATTAAATTATTGAACTTTTTAGGTTATCTATATCTATATTTTATTATATACTTGATTTCGTGTCAGTCCACAATTTTTCAAATTTGCCAACGTCTTTTTAAAACGCTTCTGATGGTCCTAGAGAGCTCAAAATTTTACCACAGATAGATTTAGGATGACATTACATTGTATACAAATTTCAGATCGATCGAATGTACCGTAATTAAATTAATGCATTTCTTACTTTATCTTTATATAAGCATCTGTACCCGTCTGTCGTAGTTTAATTTCACGTGGCGAGTTCACCCCGTGACCTCATCGCTCTGTTATTGTGACTCTAACATGTCTTAATTTATCTTGTTCTTCATAATTTTCACTATTATATTTTGGGAGACACGATCCCGATGGTGACTAAATCCTGTTATTTCACGCCACCAGGCCCCAAAAATGTTGAAGTAATGTATGTTGGACTTTTTCAGTATCTTTTATGCTCTAATTTCCCCAATCTATGCTGAGTCTTAAAAAATTAACTGCACGCTGGTCGATCGACAGCGTGTTTGACTAGTGATCCGAGAGCCCGGGTTGGAGTCCTGGCCGAGGCTGGGACTCTCTCCTGTGTCCTTGAGATTCATATGAGTCCACCCAGCTCTGATGAGTACCTAACATTAGTTGCCCCAAGTCCAATCAGTTCTAATGAGTACCTAACATTAGTTGCCCCAAGTCCACCCAGCTCTGATGAGTACCTAACATTAGTTGCCCCAAGTCCACCCAGCTCTCATGAGTACCTAACATTAGTTGCCCCAAGTCCACCCAGCTCTCATGAGTACCTAACATTAGTTGCCCCAAGTCCACCCAGCTCTGATGAGTACCTAACATTAGTTGCCCCAAGTCCAATCAGTTCTAATGAGTACCTAACATTAGTTGCCCCAAGTCCACCCAGCTCTGATGAGTACCTAACATTAGTTGCCCCAAGTCCACCCAGCTCTGATGAGTACCTAACATTAGTTGCCCCAAGTCCAATCAGTTCTAATGAGTACCTAACATTAGTTGCCCCAAGTCCACCCAGCTCTGATGAGTACCTAACATTAGTTGCCCCAAGTCCAATCAGTTCTAATGAGTACCTAACATTAGTTGCCCCAAGTCCACCCAGCTCTCATGAGTACCTAACATTAGTTGCCCCAAGTCCACCCAGCTCTCATGAGTACCTAACATTAGTTGCCCCAAGTCCACCCAGCTCTGATGAGTACCTAACATTAGTTGCCCCAAGTCAATTTGGCTCTGATGAGTACCTAACATTAGTTGCCCCAAGTCCAATCAGTTCTAATGAGTACCTAACATTAGTTGCCCCAAGTCCACCCAGCTCTGATGAGTACCTAACATTAGTTGCCCCAAGTCCACCCAGCTCTGATGAGTACCTAACATTAGTTGCCCCAAGTCCACCCAGCTCTGATGAGTACCTAACATTAGTTGCCCCAAGTCCAATCAGTTCTAATGAGTACCTAACATTAGTTGCCCCAAGTCCACCCAGCTCTGATGAGTACCTAACATTAGTTGCCCCAAGTCCACCCAGCTCTGATGAGTACCTAACATTAGTTGCCCCAAGTCCAATCAGTTCTAATGAGTACCTAACATTAGTTGCCCCAAGTCCACCCAGCTCTGATGAGTACCTAACATTAGTTGCCCCAAGTCCAATCAGTTCTAATGAGTACCTAACATTAGTTGCCCCAAGTCCAATCAGTTCTAATGAGTACCTAACATTAGTTGCCCCAAGTCCAATCAGTTCTAATGAGTACCTAACATTAATTGCCCCAAGTCCACCCAGCTCTGATGAGTACCTAACATTAGTTGCCCCAAGTCCAATCAGTTCTAATGAGTACCTAACATTAGTTGCCCCAAGTCCACCCAGCTCTGATGAGTACCTAACATTAGTTGCCCCAAGTCCAATCAGTTCTAATGAGTACCTAACATTAGTTGCCCCAAGTCCACCCAGCTCTGATGAGTACCTAACATTAGTTGCCCCAAGTCCACCCAGCTCTGATGAGTACCTAACATTAGTTGTCCCCAAGTCCACCCAGCTCTCATGAGTACATAACTTTAATTTCCCCAAGTCCACCCAGCTCTGATGAGTACCTAACATTAGTTGCCCCAAGTCCACCCAGCTCTGATGAGTACCTAACATTAGTTGCCCCAAGTCCACCCAGCTCTCATGAGTACCTAACATTAGTTGCCCCAAGTCCACCCAGCTCTCATGAGTACCTAACATTAATTGCCCCAAGTCCACTCAGTTCTAATGAGTACCTAACTTTAATTTCCCCAAGTCTTCCCAGCTCTGATGAGTACCTAACATTAGTTGCCCCAAGTCCACCCAGCTCTCATGAGTACCTAACATTAGTTGCCCCAAGTCCACCCAGCTCTGATGAGTACCTAACATTAGTTGCCCCAAGTCCACCCAGCTCTCATGAGTACCTAACATTAGTTGCCCCAAGTCCAATCAGTTCTAATGAGTACCTAACATTAGTTGCCCCAAGTCCACCCAGCTCTGATGAGTACCTAACATTAGTTGCCCCAACTCCACCCAGCTCTCATGAGTACCTAACATTAGTTGCCCCTAGTCCAATCAGCTCTCATGAGTACCTAACATTAGTTGCCCCAAGTCCAATCAGTTCTAATGAGTACCTAACATTAGTTGCCCCAAGTCCACCCAGCTCTGATGAGTACCTAACATTAGTTGCCCCAAGTCCACCCAGCTCTGATGAGTACCTAACATTAGTTGCCCCAAGTCCACCCAGCTCTCATGAGTACCTAACATTAGTTGCCCCAAGTCCACCCAGCTCTCATGAGTACCTAACATTAGTTGCCCCAAGTCCACCCAGCTCTCATGAGTACCTAACATTAGTTGCCCCAAGTCCACCCAGCTCTCATGAGTACCTAACATTAGTTGCCCCAAGTCCACCCAGCTCTGATGAGTACCTAACATTAGTTGCCCCAAGTCCACCCAGCTCTGATGAGTACCTAACATTAGTTGCCCCAAGTCCAATCAGTTCTAATGAGTACCTAACATTAGTTGCCCCAAGTCCACCCAGCTCTGATGAGTACCTAACATTAGTTGCCCCAAGTCCACCCAGCTCTCATGAGTACCTAACATTAGTTGCCCCAAGTCCACCCAGCTCTGATGAGTACCTAACATTAGTTGCCCCAAGTCCAATCAGTTCTAATGAGTACCTAACATTAGTTGCCCCAAGTCCACCCAGCTCTGATGAGTACCTAACATTAGTTGCCCCAAGTCCACCCAGCTCTCATGAGTACCTAACATTAGTTGCCCCAAGTCCACCCAGCTCTGATGAGTACCTAACATTAGTTGCCCCAAGTCCAATCAGTTCTAATGAGTACCTAACATTAGTTGCCCCAAGTCCACCCAGCTCTGATGAGTACCTAACATTAGTTGCCCCAAGTCCACCCAGCTCTGATGAGTACCTAACATTAGTTGCCCCAAGTCCACCCAGCTCTCATGAGTACCTAACATTTAGTTGCCCCAAGTCCACCCAGCTCTCATGAGTACCTAACATTAGTTGCCCCAAGTCCACCCAGCTCTCATGAGTACCTAACATTAGTTGCCCCAAGTCCACCCCAGCTCTCATGAGTACCTAACATTAGTTGCCCCAAGTCCACCCAGCTCTCATGAGTACCTAACATTAGTTGCCCCAAGTCCACCCAGCTCTCATGAGTACCTAACATTAGTTGCCCCAAGTCCACCCATCTCTGATGAGTACCAAACATTAGTTGCCCCAAGTCCACCCAGCTCTGATGAGTACCTAACATTAGTTGCCCCAAGTCCACCCAGCTCTCATGAGTACCTAACATTAGTTGCCCCAAGTCCACCCAGCTCTGATGAGTACCTAACATTAGTTGCCCCAAGTCCAATCAGTTCTAATGAGTACCTAACATTAGTTGCCCCAAGTCCACCCAGCTCTGATGAGTACCTAACATTAGTTGCCCCAAGTCCACCCAGCTCTCATGAGTACCTAACATTAGTTGCCCCAAGTCCACCCAGCTCTGATGAGTACCTAACATTAGTTGCCCCAAGTCCAATCAGTTCTAATGAGTACCTAACATTAGTTGCCCCAAGTCCACCCAGCTCTGATGAGTACCTAACATTAGTTGCCCCAAGTCCACCCAGCTCTGATGAGTACCTAACATTAGTTGCCCCAAGTCCACCCAGCTCTCATGAGTACCTAACATTAGTTGCCCCAAGTCCACCCAGCTCTGATGAGTACCTAACATTAGTTGCCCCAAGTCCACCCAGCTCTCATGAGTACCTAACATTAGTTGCCCCAAGTCCACCCAGCTCTCATGAGTACCTAACATTAGTTGCCCCAAGTCCACCCAGCTCTGATGAGTACCTAACATTAGTTGCCCCAAGTCCAATCAGTTCTAATGAGTACCTAACATTAGTTGCCCCAAGTCCACCCAGCTCTGATGAGTACCTAACATTAGTTGCCCCAAGTCCACCCAGCTCTCATGAGTACCTAACATTAGTTGCCCCAAGTCCACCCAGCTCTGATGAGTACCTAACATTAGTTGCCCCAAGTCCAATCAGTTCTAATGAGTACCTAACATTAGTTGCCCCAAGTCCACCCAGCTCTGATGAGTACCTAACATTAGTTGCCCCAAGTCCACTCAGTTCTAATGAGTACCTAACATTAGTTGCCCCAAGTCCACCCAGCTCTCATGAGTACCTAACATTAGTTGCCCCAAGTCCAATCAGTTCTAATGAGTACCTAACATTAGTTGCCCCAAGTCCACCCAGCTCTGATGAGTACCTAACATTAGTTGCCCCAAGTCCAATCAGCTCTCATGAGTACCTAACATTAGTTGCCCCAAGTCCAATCAGTTCTAATGAGTACCTAACATTAGTTGCCCCAAGTCCACCCAGCTCTGATGAGTACCTAACATTAGTTGCCCCAAGTCCACCCAGCTCTGATGAGTACCTAACATTAGTTGCCCCAAGTCCACCCAGCTCTGATGAGTACCTAACATTAGTTGCCCCAAGTCCACCCAGCTCTGATGAGTACCTAACATTAGTTGCCCCAAGTCCACCCAGTTCTAATGAGTACCTAACATTAGTTGCCCCAAGTCCACCCAGCTCTCATGAGTACCTAACATTAGTTGCCCCAAGTCCACCCAGTTCTAATGAGTACCTAACATTAGTTGCCCCAAGTCCACCCAGCTCTGATGAGTACCTAACTTTAGTTGCCCCAAGTCCACTCAGGTCTGATGGATACCTGACACAAACTTAAAGTCATTAAACATGACCTCCATTCATCTGTCTCTGCGTGTCCCTCTCATGACTTCCTCGAGAATTGCTTCGCATTCCTACTCAATATCTCACCTGCTATTTCATTCCTTAACACATTTGCCTTTCTTTAAAATTATAATTGTTATTTGATAATATGAGCTATTATATGATGTGAATTTTTTTTCATTACTTAAAATAATATTTAATATGGATATAGTTTCTAAATTAAAGTAAAATTGGTATCAGTTTTTTTTTCTTCTTTATTATAGTACTTCTCTGTCAGGTAGAGTTTTGTTTCAGAATATTTTTTTCTTTTTTTTTGCTTGGCATTATTCAAACAAATCAAATGAATTATTATTAAAAGGAAGCTAAAAATATAATCGTAAATAACTATACTACATAAACACCCTAGATATCAACAACCGCAGCTCTGGGCGGTGTGCACATTATTCAACACATAAGCTGCAGGCTGAAGGGCCCAAATGATAGTGTAGCATCAATGTAGATGACAACAATACACTTCAATAGGTTTATTACACTACTTATTGAACAAACCAAATGTTAATTAACTAACGTGTTTAACAGCAAATAAATAAAATATTATGTTTGTGATACACGATTGCCTTGAAAATGTCAAATGAGTCATGAAGATAACTTCACAACAATTACCTCTACCAACGCAACCACACACAAAAATTCAATCTTTTAAGTCCTTCTCATGACAACAGTTAACATCGCTTCCAACGGATCAAACTATTGACGAACGTCCAATGGAAAGGCTGGGTGGGGGGGGGGACATTAAGTTTTAGACCATCTCAATGAAGTAGAATTAGATAATAATACGACCAATTTAGAACCTACTTTACAAAAGTCCGTGAAGCACATTTTCATGACGGTCATTTCAGCGTGACATCGCCTTAGGGGGTTCGGCTTTCTCCCCCGTACCTGACTGGTCACAGGCGAGGTCGATACGAAACCTTTTGTTTCCGCTCAAATTTAGCGCTACGTGGGTTTCACCACCGCTTCCGGAAGCGGGTCCCAAATTGCCGGCTGATCTTTGTCTGCGCATTCGTGAATTCCTTAAATTAAGGCCAGGAGTCGACCGTTGCAAAAAGTTAACTCCCTTTAATCCAAGTTGTAACTGGCGAGAATATAAAACACAACATTTTTCAGACTCAAAGAGAAAAGTGTTTCTGTGAAAGGGGGACAATGGGACGGCTTCCTGGCGCTGAGTTCTCTCCCCTTCACCCCCACTGTTTTTATGGACTATTCATCGTCGTTTTAATGTCATAATTATTTTTCGCATGATTAGCGAAATTGGCACAATTTTGTAACCAAGTCGCGTATTAACGTGGAAGCGGACAGGACTCGAGTCCGTTAAGCGGGGGCTGGGGGGGTCGGGACAAAGCCAGGCTTGTACAGGTGGGCCGGGCACTTCCTTGACTGCTTCAACTCACAGGAAGCGGTCTCTGGATTTGAATGGAATTAAAAATATCGTTTAATGTGTGCCTTGAAACTGTGGTTGAGTGAGTCCCTGCTTTGTTAATTTGGTTTTAATTTTCCCTATTTGATTATTCATAGTAATGGTATGGATCAATGGGTTCTCAGATAATTCTAAATATTACAATGTAAACAACATTAAGAGTTTTTTTTTAAATATTAAAAATCTAAAGAGATAATTGTTTGATAATATTAACAGCAACAAAAAAATGTTATTGTTTCATCCCGTCGCTTCCCTCAGGTCGCAAGCGCCACGTCCGTCTGAGTTCGCTGACCACAGTATTGTTTTTAATGGAAAGTGTTAACAAATTATAACGTGTTCATTGCGTTACAGCCATACGTTTAAAATAAAGGATCAAAATGATATGGCTAAAATTTTAGATTCTGACAATGAAAGCCAGATTTCTTTTTTTAAAAACAAAACCTACTTAGTGTGCGTTATCGCACTGTAACGAAGTGAATAAACTCATTTTATACACACGTTAAAACAAATTAGTTGTCACACAATTACAAACTAAAGAAAGTATGCAGATTTTTAATTTTTTCCCCCTGAATATGTTAATAAATTGTGCATTAATGAGGTTTGAATAACGTATAAATTAAAGTGAGTCATCGTTTGAGATGTACACCAATACACACAACCACAGACGTATTACAGACATTGTTTGAGATGTACATCAATACACACAACCACAGACGTATTACAGACATATTTTGAGCTGTACACCAATACACACAACCACAGACGTATTACAGACATTGTTTGAGATGTACACCAATACACACAAACACAGACGTATTACAGACATTGTTTGAGATGTACATCAATACACACAACCACAGACGTATTATAGTTCAAGTAAAATCTATTGTAAAGACATTTTATTTAATTGTTAGCTAACAAATGTCCTAGTGAAAATTTGCGAGTCGCACACAGATGTCTTTAGACAATCCATTGGCTGAAATACCGATTCATTACCAGAGTTCTTTGCCAGCATTTTAAATTCGCTCTCTCATTCGCAAAAAACACACACACGCACACATACACACACACACACACACACACACACCCAAAAACACAAAGACACTGGTATGATTATTAAGACAAGATAAGCTTTCCTATACCAAAGCCAGGGCCTTGACTTTATCATGGACAGTTCATTAAAACGAACGCATGTTTTGACTTCACATGGTGCAACAATGACGAACGACTTCATTCTGTACAAGTAGATCTATAAATATTTAGTGTCTAGGACCAGCTGTCAAGAAATATGCCATAAGAATATAAACAACAAATTATAGGATTATATTGGATTATATATATATATTAGGGCTGCGGAAATTAACGATTAATTAAATGATTAATAGTTTTTAAAAAATTCAATCGATTAAAATGAATTTGTTGGATTAAAATTTAAGAAAACATGTCTAATTTTTTTCTCCAATTTATTAATTATTTGATATGTTTTGTTACTTACAAATTTTCCCTCGTATTAATTATTTTTATTTATTTAGACGTGCATACGTACACAAAAAAGGGTTTCTTTCCTTATTTCTTGCCAAGCAGACCGCAATTTGGGAACCATGGAATTACCTTGACTTAATCGATTTCGCGAAATAATGAATCGTGACTCAACTGGATCTATATATGCGTTATATAAAATATAATTTATCGAATTTAATCGATTAATCCATTAAATTTTTCCCGATTAAAAGATTTTTTAAAAAAAAATCAGCACCAGCCCTAATATATATATATATATACATATATATATATATATATATATATATATATATATATATATATATATATATATATATATATATATATATATATATATATATATATATATATATATATATGTTGTTCGTCCGTCGTGATCGACGATGACCACTCTCATCATATTTGCTGGGCCGCCACATGTGTTCTCTGGTGGCTTATTAACCCTATTTTTGCGCGAAAGAGGCGTCCGCATGTCGGACAAGAGATAGAAGCGGTCCCTTCAGGGGGGTTTTGGTTTCGTTCCTTTCTGGCCTGGCGTTTTAACTTGGCAGCCTGTTGTCTATTTGCTTCACAGACAGCTGCGCCATTCCATATCGTAGAGCGCCAGTCGGCTCGGTTACTGGCTGCCGCTTCCCAGGAGTCATGTCCGATGTCGAAGGCCTTCAGAGCAGTTTTAAGCGTGTCCTTGTAGCGCTTTCGCGGACCTCCGCGTGCTCTTTGCCCTTCGGTAAGTTCACCGTAGAAGAGCCTCTTGGGTAGGCGATGATCGGGCATGCGCACTAGATGCCCCGCCCAGCGTAGTTGGCTTTGCATGAGGATAGTGTGGGTGCTGGGGAGTCCTGACCTGGCTAATATTTCGGTGTCTGGAACTTTTTCCTGCCATTTTATATTGAGAATTTTTCTAAGGCTTTTGGTGTGGAAGTGGTTCAGCAACCTCGCATGGCGTTGGTATACAATCCAAGTTTCACATGCATATAGTAAGGTGGGGAGCACTACAGCTCTGTATACTTTTAGTTTTGTTTGGGTGCTGATTCCCCTTCTGTTCCAGACACTGTCATGCAATCTACCGAATGCTGCGCTGGCCTTTGAGATTCTCGAGTTCACCTCGTCATCAATATTGGCCTTCTGGGACAGTGTGCTGCCAAGGTAAGTAAAGCGGCTCACTGTGTTGATTTTGTTGCCGTTGATGAATATGTTTGGCTCAGTATAGGATTTGCCCGGGGCCGGCTGGTATAACACTTCTGTCTTTTTTGTGCTGATGGTGAGCCCAAAGTTAGAGCACGCACTGGAAAATTTATCAGCACTTAGTTGCAGTTGTGCTTCAGAGCCCGCGTTAAGGGCACAATCATCAGCAAAAAGAAGTTCCAGGATGCTGTCTGATTTGACCTTTGTCTTAGCTTTAAGCCTCCTGAGGTTGAACAGACGACCATCAGTGCGATACCTGAAGTCCATGCCTACATTTCTATTCCTGAAGGCCTCTGTAAGCATGGCTGAGAACATGAGGCTGAACAATGTTGGGGCCAGAACACAGCCTTGCTTAACGCCATTTGTGACAGGGAATGGTTTAGAGACCTCTCCGTTGTCCTGGACTCGAGCCTGCATGCCATCATGAAATTGCCTTACAATGGCTATATACTTATTTGGACACCCATACTTGGCCATAATCCTCCATAAGCCCTCTCTGCAGACCGTGTCAAAGGCTTTCGTAAGGTCTATGTAAATGGAAAATAGGTCCATATTCTGCTCTTGACCCTTTTCCTGCAATTGCCTGGCTGCAAAAATCATGTCAATGGTCCCGCGTTCTTTCCGGAAACCACATTGGCTTTCTGGTAAAAGACCCTGATCCAGATGTGCATTTAGGCGATTTTGGAGAATTCTGGCGAGTATTTTTCCTGCAATTGATAGGAGTGAAATTCCACGATGATTATCGCAGGCTTGGCGGTTCCCTTTTCGCTTGTACAAGTGGACTATAGAGGCATCTTTAAAATCCTGGGGGACAGCCTCTTGCTGCCACATCATTAGGAAGATTTCATGCAGCTTTTCTAGTAGAACCATGCCACCTTCTTTGTATATTTCTGCTGGAATTGAGTCTGCTCCAGGAGCCTTTCCACATGAAAGAAGATGTACAGCTCTTTGCGTCTCAAGAAGTGTAGGCGGGTCATCCATTGCCAGGTTAATTGGTACTTGAGGGAGGCGACTGATAGCATCTTCATTAATACTTGAGTTGCTGTTTAGGACAGCATGAAAGTGTTCAGCCCAGCGCTCAAGAATCTTCTCCCCGTCAGTAATTAGATATGTCCCGTCAGCACTGAGAAGCGGGGATGAATTAGACGTTGTGGGTCCGTACACTTCCTTAATGGCGTTGTAAAAATTGTTCATATCATGCCTGTCTGCATATTGTTGAATCTCATCAGCTTTCTTGTTTAGCCATGAGTCTCGCATCCAGCGAAGTTTTTGTTGTATGACGCGGCGTATGCTATTATATGAGTCCGTTACGGTTGAAGACCTGGGATTGCTGATGTGTCTTTTGTGGAGTTGATGTTTCTCTGCCAACATTTGCTTGATTTCAACGCAATTGTCATCGAACCAGTCTTGGTGCTTTCTCGTCGCGGGTCCAAGGATTTGGGAGGCTGTGCTGTAGATTAGATCTCTAAAGTTCGTCCAAACAGTCTCAATGTTCGTATTGTTTAGAGTGGTGGATCTCAGTTTGCCCTCCAGGGCTGTCTCCAGAGATTGTTTAGTACTCGCACAGTTTAGCTTTGTGATGTTTAGCCGTTTTAGGGTTTTCCTTCCTTGGGGCCGTCTTTTGGGCTGAATGCATATCTTAAGTTTAGAGATGATGAGACGATGGTCTGTCCAGCATTCAGCACCGCAGAGTGATTTAGTCACACGAACGTCTTGTCTATCTTTCTTCCTTGTGATGACGTAGTCTATTAGGTGCCAGTGCTTGGAGCGAGGGTGCATCCATGAGGTCCTGTTTCTTGTGGGAAGACTGAATACTGTGTTAGTAATCAACAAGTCATGTTCCACACACGTCTGAAGCAACAGGAGACCATTGCTATTACACCGGCCCACTCCATGTTTTCCTATCGCACCGTCCCAAAGAGCGTCATCGCAGCCTACTCTTGCATTAAAGTCACCAAGTATGACAAGCTTATCAGTGGAAGGAATGTTGGCGATGATAGAGTGAAGGTCCTCGTAAAACTTGGATTTCACTTCATCAGGGTTAGTCATTGTTGGGGCATAGCAGCTGATGATGTTGAGGTATTTCTTCCCGGCCAACAGAGGCAGTCTCATCGTCATGAGTCTGTCATTTATGCACTTTGGAGGACTAGCGAGTTTGCATACTAATGATGTCTTCATGGCAAAGCCAACACCGGCCTCACGGCGTTCCTCGCTCCCTCTGCCACTCCAATAGAAGGTGTAGCCGGAGCCTCTTTCACTTAGTTCGCCCTCTCCTGGTAGACGGGTCTCGCTGAGAGCGGCAATGTCGACGTCATATCTTGAAAGTTCGTGGCCCACCAGGGCAGTCCTCCGTTGGGGTCTATTTGTTTCATCTCTGTCCATTAGTGTGCGCACATTCCATGTGCCCAGGGTGAGAGGAATAGTCCTCAGCTTTTTCTTTAGTTTGCGACCGCAGAAATAGGGTCCCCGCCAGCTGCGGTAGTCTGGCCAGGGAAGATTTGAGCAGGCAATGTTTAGGGCACCTTTTCTAGCCCCTTCCTCATGCCATGGAGGTGAGCAGTGCATTCCTAAAGAGGGCTGCTCAGTCGCTCAGGGGGCTGCCGGACACCGCTGCTGCTCAGTGTCAGTGGTGAACGACCCTATGGCCTGAGCCGCCTGCATGCAGGTTTGTGACTACGGCTGCCAGTGTACCCTCACCTGCCGCTTCGCCACTTGCCTGTCGCTACAGGGCTTTGGAATGAATCGATGATGATGATGAGAGTGACTTGCGCTGTGACTTTGTTTAAAGTGAGGAGGATTCGCGCAACACATATATATATATGTTTGAAAAGAACGCAGTGAGGTCTTATCGTCTGAAGATAAACTGAACCAGTCGTTCATAACGTTATATATATATATATATATATATATATATATATATATATATATATATATATATATATATATATATATATTATATATATATATATATATATATATATATATATATATATATATATATATTGAACTGCCAAAAATGTTGTCTTTCACATTGCTTTAAGTTAAATGTACCCTTTATTGCATGCAAATAAACAGTACTGTACGCTTCTACAGAAAACCTTATTTTAAAGCCTGGAGAAGACGGGTCCTTGCCCCTAGTATATATATATACGGTGAGCTGGCAACTGGTATGAGAAAAAGAGGTCGCCCCTGCCTGCGCTTCAAGGACGTCTGCAGGAAAGACATGTCATTTGCACAGATAGACCATAAACCGTGTGAGACCATTGCCGAGGAGCGCACCTCCTGGCGGGCAAAAGTGCGTGAGGGCATTCATGTCGCGCAAGCATCCTTCACAGCTAGGAGTAATTAGAGAAGGGCAAGGAGAAAGGGGAGGGGAGGCCAATGAGCATTAGCACACGCCATCGTCCCATGAGGACGGACGGTTGCAATACATATATATATATAACATTATGAACGAATGGTTCAGTTTATCTTTTGACGATAAGAACTCACTGCGTTCTATTCAAACACAATCAAGATCTAAATTAGTCTTATCTGAAAGACGGTGTAAAAAAAACAACAAACAAGAGTGCAGTTGGTCAGGGACATTAACCATAATGAGTTACGATAGGCCGTGCACACCAGCCATTTTAAATTAATTGGTGAGATGTCTATAAACAACTAGCAATTGTCAGTTAACGTTTCAATCGGAACACTGCTGGATTAAATTATAAGCTAACCAAGCTAAGGCTTAGGGCCCCCATCCCACCCCCCCCCCGAAAAAAATGAAATAAAAAATCATAATAAAATTTTTAAAAATATTTCGTGTGAGCAATTATTTGGGACTGACAGAATATCTGGACTTATAAAGAGGCCAATATCTCAAATAGCTTAGGGCCTTATCAAGTCTAAATCCGGCAATGAATCTGAGTCAAGAAATTTTATTCTTTCTTCAGCGTTGAACACGAGCAGCACTGAAGCCATACTTTGTTTGTACGTGTAAGAATGAACCAAGCCTTGATGTGATATAACTTCTCTGGGAGATGACGGGTACCGTTAGCAATGGGCCCTTACGTTGGAGTTTCCGAAAACCCTGGATTCAGTCGGGGACAAATCAAAGAGCTGGCGTATGAAAAACTGTAAAATGCCTAGTAGACGTGTCTGCTTTACCCGTGGAGCACCTAACGTCAAGATGACATTACATTCACAAGAAAAGATGAAAGACAAAACATTTACTTTAAAAATTTACTTCAGCTTCCGGAGATTTAGAAATATGTTCTTTGTTCATTATGGCTTAAAACTGTGCAAGCCGTTTATCATTTTTTTTTCTGATTAATTCTAAATTAATTAAACATTCAAATATGAACGCCTCAAACATGGTTGAAAGGAACAAAAAAGCGAGCTACTTCAAATTTGTTCTGGCATTTATTGCTTTTAAAAAATTCGGTACAAATTGTAATCTTCACACAATTCGACATTCTGGAAGGGTGGAGCTTCCTAAACGTATTCAAATAAGTTGATTTATACTTTAAAAAAAAACAACATTGTCATTAAATCATTTTAGAGCTTTATTTCTACTTACAAATTGCGTTTTATTTGTTTTTTATTTTTAAATGTTCTTACTCTCTACTCGTCTTGCTACTGAGCTAAACATGACTTTTCACTTTCACCGAACTAACTCTTTACTCAAAGTACAACTCTGAGCTTCTTCTCTGAAAAAGCTTGGTTAAGTGTAAATAATAATAATAATCATTATTATTATTTTTTAATTTATTTGTTTTGGTGTTAGGGGGTGTGGGGGGGGGGAAGGTCAGGGTTTGGTCAATAATTGGCACAGTGTTTAGTGTCACAGGGAAGCGTGCCAAGATTTTTGCCGCCCCATTATCGAATTTAAAACTCTGCGAGAGGCAGAGAATAGCGCCCTACCTGTGGACGCCGCTGCACACATTTAGCCAGCATTTGGCTTCTATGAACATCGGTATTCGTTGTTGTTGTTGTTGTTGTTGTTGTTGTTGCTCTCCATATGACCTCGAGAAGCGCTGCTGACATCTTTTATTCGCCATGTATTGCGTTTAAAAGTTGCATCATGTTCTGTTCTTATCATTTATGTTGAAGACACTGTAAACAAAAGTCTTATCTCAATGCCATTTTCTGTTGAATCGTGGACAGGAAATTACCAACAAGTGCGACAAATCCCCTGAAGGTCCAAAGAAAATAAAAAAATAAATATAAGTCAAATTTACAATGCTACATCAACAATGACTATGCAAAAGATAAAGAAATATCTGTGAACCCATTCAGCCTTGAAATAATTGGATCCGTCTTTCACCTCAAATATTATGTTTATTTACATCACCTTTTTTATTATTTTTTTTTGGGGGGGTTCTTGTTTTCTTTAAAGAAAAGTTATTTTAATGTTTGAAACCTAGTGTTCCACAGCCTAAAATTTTAAAAACAAAACAAAACCACGATTAACTAAGTTTTAAAAAAATGCTAAAAATAAAATAAGATCATGTGATAGAGCTGAGCACATGACTATTTCCCATAGCCTTTCAGGTTTACTTTAAAATAAATAGTTTTAGAAACCTGTTACGAAGCTACTTGGGCATCCTGTACTCCAAACAACCGGTGGGTTTCACTTTTCTTCAACTATTATATTATGTCGATGATTAAGTTTGTGATGTTTATATATATTTATTACAAGCCTCAGTATGCTGATCTAAAAAAAATAACGACAAAACAACACACAATTAAAAAAATACATTTGTCTAACTGAAGGAAACGTTTAATGCCAAGCCAAAACCATGAATTTATTATCATCATGCGATTGATGATATTATTTTTTCCCCACACATTTTGAAACTAAATGTACATCTTACTGCGCAATATTTAATGTTTTTAACAGTATTTTTAATCAATGTGGTTTGTAATAGATCAAATCATCAATATGCATAATTCCCGTTGTCTTTATGTATGGATGCAACTAGGTGGCGCTGCGAAATTTGTAATGCTGTTAGGTGGCGCTGCGATCAACATAATAAAATTACTGCACCAAAAATAACACTTTTCGAACGTTCCGCATAAAATTGTTCAATATGATAATAAATCAATCAAATAAAAATGAATTCTGTATTACATTATTTATTACTAGTTTGTGCTGCTGCCCCGTGGCGCCCCCCTTTTATAAGGGCGCCTACGGTGCCCACCTTTTTCAAAAGCCAAACTAACATGTCCTTGTATGATAAATACGTAATATTAAACTTTCTTAAATGTAAACAAAGTATTTTATAATAGGGTGTTTTGTCAAAAGCCCAAGTAACTTATCCTTGTATGATAAATACGAAATATTCCTGAAATGTACACAAAGTAGGTATATATATTTTTTTTACAGTGCTAATCACCACACGATTTTTAAAGTAATTTTTAAAAGCAGCGCACCAAATTACTGTACCAAAAAATAACTCTTTGAGTCAGTCAGCACTTATTACAACACAAATGCAGACATCATAGCTTCGTGCGTTGTTTGGTTAATGTTAATCTGGAACCCAAAAGGATTATGATTTAGCGGTAGGCGTGAGGCAGTCAGCGATAATTGAGCGTAAATATATATATGATTATGATGTGTATTTTTTTAAAATTAATAGATTTCAGCTGAAATGTATTCATTTTGAAAACTTCCTTAATTTTTGACGGGTTACACTAGTTATAATAATAAAATCGTTTTTTAAAAAAAAGATTATATTTTAAGCGCTCTGAGAAGTACAAAATAATGTAAAAGTCATTCAGTTCTAAATTGCAAAGCAAGTGTTTTAAGAACAATAAAGACTAATAATAAATAAAAGGAAAACAAGCATACGTTTTAATCTCATTAATCTATCTATCTATCTATAATAATAATTCTCTTCGTGGTCGGACCCTGCGAGACACCAAGCGGCAAGTATGTTCAACAGATACTCATTTTAGAAAGCAGCGCACCAAATTACTGCACCAATGCATCAAAAGTGTGCAAATTAAATATGCGCTGTAAAAAAAAATTATATGACGTCATTGTTTTCGCTGATATTTTAATTTTGTAAAAAGGGAACAATGTAAAAAGAGGATTTGATGATGGTTAATTATAACATCAAAAAACAAAGGGGGCGCCATAGGCGCCCTACAACCCCTATTATAAAATACTTTGTGTGCATTTCAGAAAGTTTAATATTTCGTATTGATCAAACAAGGACAAGTTAGTTGGGCTTTTCAAAAAGGTCGGCACCGTAGGCGCCCTAAAAAGTGCATGAAAGGGGTAAAAGAACTCTCCATGAGCAAGTCTGCGGCGTATGCTACGCCGCGGGGCGTCTAGTATACTATAAATTGTCTGCATACATTTTCTTTTCTTTAAAAGTAAAAACAAAAAATGACAATGTATATTCATTTTTTAAAAATTTCAGAGCGTTTAAACTTCTCTCTAAAATAAACTGCATTTTTTAAAAAATTAATTACTTTATTTTTTTTTCTTTGCCTTTGGTAATATATATATTTTATTAACTTAAAATTATTTAGTAGAAATCTGCGAATAATAAAATAAAAAAACAACAAATAATTAAAATCAGTAATCAACAGTGGAGCGGACTTTAAGATATATTTAATTTCTTTAAGTCTTGGTTCAATGATCACAAAAAAATCACAAATCACCATACAAAAATTGGCGACGACAGACAGCATCATCACGACATTAAATTAAATAAGAATTAGTTTGATCGATTGATTTGTGCTCTTCTCTATTTCGTTGGTATCGTTCCAAAACTAGCGCACTCATGGCGCATGAAAAATGTGAACGATATAAAATTTAAAAAAAGACAAAGACAAATGAAGAAAGAGAGGGAGAGATACTAAGAGAATCAGAGACAGCGATAGAGACGCAGAGTTGTGGCTTTGCAACAGTCCATTAAATGCAAGTCATTGTGCATTGACCAAAAAAAATTCATTCCATTTGTTAAAAAATGTAAAAGTTTCCGATTGCTAGAGTGCCTCTTGGCAGGAAATTCTAAAGGAGGGACGCTGGTTATTTTGAAGTTTCTAGCACCAGAACGCGTCGTGTTTGTACGGTTAGAGTTTAGAAGAACGTAGACAAAAGCGAGATTGCGACCAGAAAGGGAGATCATACGTCCTTATCAGTGGAGAAAATCAAAATTCTAGGAGTTAGCAATGAACGAACTTTTTCCAAGTCTACGCCAAGTTCAAAGAAATAGCTACGGACTACAGAACAGATGCAATTTGTCAACGACAGCTCGGAATTCACGATTAAAATGAGACTGAAAGACGATTCCTGTAGGTTAATATCAGTGTCCCCAACTTGCGAACTGTCAACTTCTCGTCTTGCCGACGGCCCACTATTAAGGCTTCTTGTTTGTGTCTTCATTCAATTTCACACGCTTGTGTGTGTGTGTGTGTGTGTGTGCGCGCGCACGTGTGTGTGTGTGTGTGTTTGTGTGTGTGTTTGTTACCTAGAACTTGATGGCAATACAGCAGCTCGGGATCAGATTCCCACAGCCCTTACTTCGGGTTTTTTTAAACTCTGGACGTGTTTATTATGTATTTCAAAGCCGCACACAAAGAACATGCAGCAGAACTCTTATTGCTCAACGCCATTGTCTAATTGCGCACTGCAGTTTAAGAACAAAAGGCGACCCAGCGACAATCCTGATCATCCGAGGAGGAAAAAAAAAGCAGAGCCAACGACGACTTTCTGGGCGCCATTTGATAAATAAGATGAAACCACTTGAAATCAGTCTAAAACGACGCGCCATTGGTCAATTCAACTTTAAAGCGGTAACTGGTGATCGATTTAGTCTAATGCGGAATTTAACTTGAGCTCAAGCATAACGTTGTTTGAGATGACACAGAACCATTAGCAGAGACGTTTCAATGGTGAATCCTACTTCATATGCAGATTGAAATAAGTCTAGAACACTATCCCGTTCCACTTTTTTTCCCCCGAAAAGTTACTCATCGACATTCTGCATGGCAATGTTTTGTTGTTCAGATAACAAACATCAACATTTACATCGTAGTTTGAAGCCCTTCGCGTTTTTATCTATTAACTTGAAATCGATCACAATTTTTTTTCCTATTTTTTTAAAAAAGACTTATCACACTTGATGTATATGTAGCAATAAACTAATGGTATTATTCGATTTCTGTTTTCTCCAGCGCCATGAAGATCCTGTTCGGTCTCCTCTTTGCTCTAGCACCCATTGTTTTGGGTCAGGTCGACATTGACGCCACTATTGATGGCGTTTTTGACGCCCTAGACTACAACTTGGATGGCAACCTCTATAGGCCAGAGATCGATTCCTTCTTTAGGGTAAATAGCTAATTTTGGTGCAGAACATTCTCATTTAATGAAAAGTGATACGAAAAATGAATCAGCCTTCGCTAGATCTTATGGTTCTACTTACATCAATGTTCGAACCGGAGAAGTCGCTGTCAAACAAATAGCACTTGTCTGGTGTTCAAAAAAAGATGGCATTTGTTATTAACGTCGTTATGTTCACATTGTTAAATCCGCTCACCAACTGGTAGGGTTGCCAGATGTCCGGTTTTGTAACCGGACTGTCCGGTATTATCGTTATTTGTCCAGTGGAAAAATGGAGGCAATACCGGACATTTTACATTGAAATATTGTGCCATCGACAAATTTCGACACGAGTGTCGGTTTTTTTTTAGACGGCCACCTGGCAACCCTACCAACTGGACTAAATTTGTCTTTGATTTAAAAGCTTGTCACTCAGACGAGATCAAACAGACTCACCTTTCTCAGCGTGTTTTTTTTATATCTCGCTTCTCCTTTTATATTAACTGTGCTAGGTGAGGCAAATGCTGTCAAAGAATTAGCAAAAAATAAATTTTTTGCTAAAGGCGATATTTTTTATAAATAACAAGTTTTACCATCGTCTTTCGCAACGATCTCGAAAGAAATGAAATTCTAAGAATCAAATGAGTGGTAATTAAATAAAAACCCACTCATATTATGCCACAAAAGGTGTACTTAACTTTCCTAAAATTCAAGGCGATCGGATGAATAAAATTATATATATCGCTAATTTAATTTTTTTTTAAACCACGATGCTCGCGATGCAAAGCGGTTCAAGATTAAAGTTAAAAAAAAACCACCACGATGCTCGCGATGCAAAGCGGTTCAAGATTAAATTTAAAAAAAACCTGTAGATTTCAGTTTGGATCATGTTTGTTTGTTTGTTAATATTTGTCAAGTTCGTGTAAAAATCGAATGGGTAATTTCAATCCTAAAAGTGTGCGAATAAAATTGTGTCCCGGCCAATGTTCCCTTTAAGGTTTGTTGGACGGTGTGCAAAGTATAAAAACTCATGTGCAACCTTGCACAACATCTATTTTTTGTGTAATATTTTACAAATTTTGGTGCGCGGTAATCCAAAATTGCTGCGCGGCAGTGGTCAGATATCTGAGCGGCCGCGCAGCCGCGCAGATTAAAGGGAACAGTCCCGGCCCCAAAAGAATAGAAATTAGGAGTTCAGTGCCCCATAGCATTTTAACATGGGCCATCAAGTATTTAGGTACCATGTTTGATCAAGATGCATCCATTTACCCAGTAGCCAAATTTTACTAATTTTTATTTTTTTATTTTTAAAATTATTAAAAATTTATTTTAGATTAGCTCATACTAGGAAAAAACAAACTGTCGTATTCCTGGTCACCAATGAGTGTTTTTTTTTAATGTAGGAATGCCGGTTACATTCTCCGAAGTGTACTCAACAATTTACCGATTTTCATTGCGATCGGATAAATGGTGCCGGTAGCCAATACTTAAAAAATATTTATAATTCTGTTATTAGAAAACAAAAAGGACATAAAGGGTTCCGGGCCCAGGGAGTGCAAGATGTTAAGTTCAAAACTCCTATATATTTTAATCTAGATCAGTGTTTCTCAAACTTTATAGTATGGCGGACCGGTGGGAATTTGTTCCATTGCATCAGGGACGGTGCACTATTTTCCCTGTACTTACATGGTAGCGAAAGGTGTGTTGTTTTTTTTTGGGGGGGGGGCGTCATTTCAGCAGTTTATTGTAAAAAAATTACATATTCTTTAGGGTTTTTTTTTAATTATTTTTTTAAAATTATTTTTTTTTGCAAATGGAGAATTATAATTATATTTTTCTGTACTTTCTTGATAACTTCTGTAGACCGGCGGCGGATGACCAACGGACCGGCACCGGTCCACGGACCAGCGCCGGTACATGGGCCATCCACCGCCGGTCCGCAGAAGATATCAAAAAAGGACAGAAAAAATTGTCAGTGCATTGAAAATAGTGCACTGGTCCCTGGTGCAATGGAAAAAATTCCTGCCGGTCCACCATACTAAAATGTTTGAGAAGCACTGATCTAGATCATGATTGATGTGTGTTAAAATTTTTGTCAAGATCATTTAAAATCGAATGACAAATAAAGTCTTAAATGTTTACGAAAAAAAAATCTTTTGGGCCCCAGACCCTGAAGTAAATGGACATTATGAGTTCAATGCCCTATAGTGTTTTAATTTGAGCCATCAACTTTCAACAACCACAACGCAATTATTTTAAAAAGCATGACAATTGAAAAGCGCAGGGCTCAATAAAAGTGTTTCGAAGGAGCGTCCATCAAATGTGAGAGAAGAAAAATATCTTCCCTTTTCTTTTCTTACGCTGCTTCGTTATCTGCAATCCTATTAAGGCAGGTTTGGGCAAATGCGGCCCGCCATAGATTTTTTTAGCGCAATTTTCCCATGGGGAAATTAGGCTTCTATGTTTGAAAACTCAGTCAGTTATGGACGTCTGTTCGAGCTTGCTCAAGCAAATACTCCTGAACCATACCAGATAGAGGGTTCGGGTCTTTTGCAAATATGTTAAGGAGGTCCCAAGGATGTGCACGGGCAAACAAAATTCCCGAAAATGTTTACTGGATTTCCTGGAATTGTTTTAAAAAAAACGAAAAAATATCAGTATTTTGTCAATTTCTCGGCAACCATAACAATTATCGTGTTGAAACAAACGACAAACGATAGATAATATATTTAGAACAATGTTGGAGAAGAAATTTTTCAAAAATCTCTTTTCGTTCGACTCCCGTAATTTCATCAGCAATTTGTAGATATCAATTAATTTGATTACTTTCAGAATTATTGATTTGAAATTACTTTGAATGTAATCTAGAATGATTTCCCTTGAATAAAAACAATAGAGTCTTCAATAATTTTTATTGTTAAATATTAATTATTGAAAGTTTAAACAAATACAAAAAAATACAAAAATAGTACACAAATGAATGTCATTGATTTGTTAGTGGATTCATCGATTTTTCAAATGTTTCAATCCAACAAAGACCTACGACTTCAACCATGACACCTTCATCAACAACGCCGAGTACACCACCGCCGTCGATGAGAACTTCGCCCACGACCAGGATCTGACCAGGCTCTACAAGAACCTCTTCGACGTCCTGGACACCGACAAGGACGGTCGCATCAGCCACCACGACCTTGATGTCATCTTCGGCCGCGCCGACGGAAACAGAAACAACGTGGTGACCAGAGCCGAATTCCATTCGTAAGTCGCTGTCCCTGTCGCCACACCCCACCCCCACCCCCGATCAATGGCAGTCTTAACGCATAGGCCCGTTGGGCATTCGCCCGGGCCGACGAGCATAGGGGACCCATGGGAATATGTTTATTTATATATATTATGTATATTTATTATTTATTCATGCGGGGGGGGGGCACTCTTTCTTTGCTCAGGGGCCAAACACTATTTCTTTGCACGGGGGCCCAAACTGGTGTAAAGACGGCTCTGCCCCAATCCTACACCCCGCCCCCTTTATCGTTTCATTTAACAAAAATAAAAAGTACATTCTGTGTGTTCCTATGAGCACACCTAATTCATTGGAACTATGAACTTTGGCCGTACCAGCTAAAACAAAATATGTTCACTCATGCTTATTAAATACATTAATCTGCTCCGTAACGGGTTTAGCATGTTTGATTTTAAAAGGGCTTACGATTTTGTTTTAAAGTGTTAAGCTGTTTCATTTGATGAGAGACTTAATGCAGGGATATGATTTCTTTACGTCTCATGACATGTTTTAAATATTTTTTTTATTGCTAAGGACATAATACAAACAAAAAAATATTTATAAAAAAAGAAGAAAAAAAAACTCCACCGACAACAACAACAACAAACAACTCAATAATTCAGATTACATCTCTTCTTTATTTCCAGCTACTTCTACAGCATTGCCCTCCAGCTGCTGTTGGGTTAGACGTGTTGACGGACTGGGCCAGTTACTTTTTATAACGAATGTAATTATTTGAATAGCACGAGATGGAAAGAAACTGATACTGATTAAATGTCTTTTTTCTTTTTTTTCCTTTGCCTTTTGAATTTGCTTTTTGGTATGCCTGTGAGAGAAGATATCGCATTAATCAACGCTTCATTTCATCGTGTATTACGAACATTATCATAACTCATGGGGGGGGGGAACTTCCATTAAAATGTTTTAAGCTTCACCCAGGCTTAAATTGAAGCGCACTACTGACAGACCAGGGAGCGTTTCCCTATTTCGGAGATGATTATAGCCATTAATGTGTACAGCATACAGTGTTGTCATAAGTATGTTTACTAGGGCTGTTAACGATTAATTTAGATTTAATCGCTAACTTTTGAAAACTTAACGATTAATTAATCGTTAATTTCGATTAAATCCAAAAATTGAAATTTACGGTGTTATAAGTGACATTTATTAAATGTACATTTCAAAAATCGAAATAACACTGGAATCTCTTCTTTATATGACATCTTTTATCCAACTACGCAAATTTTGCACACGAGTTTATTTTTAAAACTTTGCACACGGACCAGCGAAGCTTAGACTTTGAGGGAAAATTGCAATGCATGGGTGGCAAACGATTTCTCTCAAACTCAATGGACACAATAATATTTATCAACATTTTGAACATTCACGTCAGTCAATAGTTTAAAACCAAAATGTTCGTGTAATCGTCCGGATATTATTTTATATTTATCGTCCGAAATATTTTACTTTTTGACTTTTGACTTATCGGTACATCTATAAGTGGTGGGTCGGTTAATCGTTAACAATTTTTAACGTTAATCGAGAAATTAGTCGTTAATTTCCGCAGCCCTAATGTTTACATTTTTTAAAAATTTTCATTTATAAAAAAGTGGATGTGGTTCTAGTGGTGGACTGGGGCTTTTCATTAACGTTTTGTTTTTAAATGCGTTCATCACAGAAGGTTTGATATCATCCCAAAGATCTATGGAGCATTCAATATCAGATTATGAGAAAAATGATATGTGTGCAACTTTTAGCCTGGAGTGAATAGGAAGGTAGCTTGGTCTTCTGTCCTTACATGATCTCAAAAGGAGTGCTCCTTGTTGAGGCATCATGCAGAAATGAGTGATTTACAAACGTTAAGATAAATAGCGTGAAATAATTTTCCGTCTGCAATAAAGGGCCGTCCATAAAGTACTTCACGCTCCAGAGGAGGCGAGGGGGTGTATGAAAGTGTGACACTTTGGGTCAGGGGGAGGGGGGTCCGGCAATGTGTGACGTCACGGTATTTAATATTAAAATGTAATTATTTTGTTAATAAAAAACAACATTTTTGTTCGGAAGTGAGACGTACTTTAGGGGGGGGGGTCCAAGATTTGTGACAGTTTGTGACAGGGGGAGGAGGGAGTTAAAAATGGTCAAAAATAGCGTGACGTACTTCATATGAGTTTAAAAAAAACACAAAAACTCAGTTATTTAGCCATAGATCTTAGACCAAGGTCAAGTACCCTTCTTTGATTTATGTACAGTTTTAAAAAAAATTGATAAATTAATTTATTTTAAAGATTATTTTGAAGGTATTTTATCTTACCTTAAGGGCCGTCCATAAATGACGTCACGCGATTTTTGCCGATTATCGACCCCCTCCCTCCCCCTCGTCACGCGTCGTCACAAAAACTTAGACCCCCCCCTCTAAAAATACGTCACAAAACTTTGACACCCCCCCCACCCAAAAAAAAATAAAAAAAAATAAAATAAAACACTTTAATTTCTATTTCAAAATAAGTATGTTTCAAATCACTTTTATTGTTTTTTTTAATGATTTATTATTTATTTAGTGAAGATCTACATTGTAATATCGTAACCCGCGTGAAGCATTTTTTAAAAACGTTTAACTGGCCTTCAGAAAACGAACTGTGTTAACATCCTTAGATTATAATTTATTTTAATGCATACAAATTAAACATTGACTATTAATCATCACGGTTAACATTTTTGTTTAGAAAATAAAATATTTAAAAATAACATTTTTAAAATGTATTTGTAAAAAAAAATCCCTCAATTGACTGACTGGCATCCCGTAAGAAAGAGGTCGGCGAACAGAGGTAATTAACCTCATATGGGGTCAAAAAGGGAATTCTTGGGGGCAATGCAGACTCATTTGGGACATATAACACCCACTACAATCCACTAGATATATTAAAATATGCAATGTGTACGTGTACGCTTGGAACATATGCCCATTATTGAACCGGTTCCTTCCAGAAAATGCATTTTTGTAAAATTTGACAACTATGTAGATTTCTTACCTACGTACTATACGAAGACACCCAAATCTACCCTGATTTACCCTGATTTATATTGACACGAGTGTCAATAATCTTAATCCACATGATTTGTCTGTGTCACGTATCCTTTCTGTGATATTTATATTTAATGCCTTAAAAACTGAGCTAAGAAGAAAAGTTGTTTTGTGCTCCTCTCGATTTGGATTGTCAAGAATTTGATGCATTCAATAAAGTTAATGAATACTTGACTAATTTTAAATGGGCTCATTTACCATTATAACTAGAACAGTGCTTCTCAAACATTTTAGTATGGCGAACCGGCAGGATTTTTTGCCATTGCATTAAAGACCGGTGCACTATTTACCCTGCACTGACAATTTTGTTGTCCTTTTTTTAGAACATTTGCGACCGGCAGCGGATGGCCCACGGACCGGCACCGGTCCGCGGACCGACACTTTGAGAAGCACTGATCTAGAAGACTAGAATGGCCAGGGGCGTTTGACCAAAAACCAATCGAACAATTATATCAAACTTAAAACGTTTTTAATTCTATTAAATAGATTCCCTCCCCCCTCACCTTTTAAAGAAAAAGGATATTCCGTGTCGTTTTGACTTAAAATATCTACACATAATCCTATTCAGATCATTTTTAGACACTTGTCATGCTTGTAAAACTCACCAGTAGCATTTTCGGGGGGGGGGCTTTCGACGCTCCCCCAAATCCCCGAGACATGTGAGCAGTACCTTGAGTCTGGGTGTGTGTGTGTGTGGGGAGGGGGGGGTAACGCACATATAAACTTGTCTATTTTGGGTTAACGTGCAAAAAAGTTCATGAGAGAACCAACCGGAGCTGCGGTTACATCACAAATGCTTTGATGTCAACATCAAACGACGCAGTGTAACAATTTCATATGTTATCTTGTGGATTCTCAAACTTAAGGATTATAATTAGATTTAATTTTCATGTTTTGATAGCATACGCCAACCAGCGTCTGATGGCCTACCGACCGGCACAATGAGAAGCACTGATTTAAAAAAAAATTAAAAAATTAGTCATTGAATAAATTGTAAGCGACCAAATATTTCAGTGAAAGTTTTATTTAAAGTTACCCTTTAAATGTGACGTCACACTTATTCATACCCCCTCCCTCCCCCTCGTCACGCATCGTCACAAAAGTGTGACCCCTCTCCCCCCTAGGTGCGTGACGTCATTTATGGACGGCCCCTTATACATTGCAGACACCCCTTATATACAGAAGATTATTGCATGCAACGCCTATCCATGGTTTATGTCTAGTCTTGCATTCTTTAAAGAGTTTTTAATATCTAAAGTGTGTTTTTTATTTGGTTTGTTCAACGCTTACAAGGACAAACATTCATTTCCCTTAAAATTTTGCAAGTCAATGACTTATTTTTCTTGGAATTTCAAATAAAATTTGCTTACGATTGAGCTCAATATTGAAGCTCATCCTACCTGGGCGAACAATTACAATTTTTTAAAAGGGAAATTTCTCAATAGCCTGAAGACCACCTCACTCTTGAAGAAGTCAGCCACGATATTCGTGAGTTTCAGCCTACTAATGTGTATAGAATCTTGTGAGGAACGATTTTTTTCTCTGATAAACAATTGTGGTCGTTGGTCAAAATGAGTTAAGGAATTTGCTTCTGAACTATTAGGCTTTCGATTCGGTGTCGGATACTTCGACCCCGGACGGTTCGAACTTCCCGATTCGACCGCAGGACATTTCGACCCCGGACGTTTCGACCCTTCGTATCTACTCCGCAGAATTAAATATACTTTTTAAAATGTATATATTTTTTTAAAATGTTGGCATAAAATAATTTAACATACTATTATTATTAGGGCTGCGGAAATTAGCGATTAATTTCTCGATTAATCGGTAAAAAATGTAACGATTAAATTATTTTTTAACGATTAATCGACCAATCACTTACAAATTATTGGAAATCCAAAAGTTAATTAAAAATAATAATAAATAGCGGCCGATAAATAAAAAAAAACCTGACTATTACACGGATACTTTTGTTTTAAACAATTGACTGTCGGGAATGTTCAAAATGTTGATAAAGTTTGCCTACCATGGTTCTAACACTTCGCCAACTTATCAAACCAATTGAAAAGCGTATTAAGCTAATGGCAGTAATGGAGTCTGATCTGACTCAGAGATTAATATATATAATACAGAATGGGACTGCGATAAAAAAATTTTAAATAAAATACAAAATACACAAACAAATTGTGCAATTGAAAACAATAAATTTGAGCTTTTTTAAAAACTAAAATGACAATAGACGTTTTCGGCTATTGTCTCCAACAGTACAATAACATAAAATAGGTACTTACATATATTTAAATTCTTAAAACATATTATATCATAAAATAATTTAAAATATTTATATAAAA
This sequence comes from Ampullaceana balthica, assembly GCA_944989445.1. Taxonomy (NCBI): domain Eukaryota; kingdom Metazoa; phylum Mollusca; class Gastropoda; family Lymnaeidae; genus Ampullaceana; species Ampullaceana balthica. The sequence goes on from CALYLW010000913.1 coordinate 190,857, forward strand.
TAAAATGAAAGGAAAAACAAAAACAAACAAGGACACATGATATAGGAAAAAGGAGGAAGTATCTAAATTTACAGTTAAAACCACAACGGGAAAAATATTCTGCAGTTAGGTAAAATTGTGAATTTGGTTAAAATAAAGCTCAAATTTATTGTTTTAATTGCACAATTTGTTTGTGTATTTTTTTTATCTGACCCAGATACAGAAAATGAAGACAGCTCTTTTGATGAATTACTGCGTTACAAAATGGAGATGAAAGTTCCTGAATCCATTAACCCTCTGCAATGGTGGAAACTTAATTAACACCGATCTCCGATAATGTGGTTCCTTGCCAAAACCGTTTTGTGCATACCATTTACCACAGTTCCATTTAAATGATTGTTTAGCTCGGCTGGTTATATTGGCAATTAGACCCGCTCATCACTTGAACCTAATACTGTCAACACACTTGTCTTTGTGTGTAGTTTGTTAAAAGATGACATATAATGGTGTGTTATTTAGATTTTCAACAAGAACGTTTAATTAGTGTTACTTATGACATCATACATTTTAATTTTTGGCTTTAATCGAAATTAACGATTAGCTAATCGTTAATTTTTCAAAAGTAAACGATTAATTTTAAATTAATCGTTAACAGCGCTAATTATTATTCATTAAAATTAAATAAAGTTTGAAATCGTTATCTATACTAATAAAAGGCAAAGCCCTCACTCACTGACTCATCACTAATTCTCCAACTTCCCGTGTAGGTAGAAGCATGAAACTTTGGGAAGTTGTTGAATAGCCTCTCGCGACGAAAATTGGAGTTAAAGAATTTTAAAATTAACACTCATGGGGGCCGGGGGCCCAAAAACGCTTTTTTTCCCTTACATGGGCTATATAAAATATGAAAATCACTAATTCTCCTATTTTCCGAGTAGGCAGAAGCATGAAACTTTGGGAAGTTGTTGAGTACAATTCCGCGATGGTAACGGGGCGAATTTTTTTTTAAAATATCACTTCCTGTAGGCAGGGGGCCCAAATGACGTTTATTCCTTTAATGAGCTATATAATAATTGAAAATCACTCATTCTCTTACTTCCCGGTTAGGCAGAAGCATGAAACTTTGGGTAGTTGTTAAGTAACATTCCGCGATGGTAACAGGAGAAAACTATATTTAAATTATCACTTACTTGGGGCCGGGGGTCCAAATTTAGTTTTTTTTCTAATATTAAAAACTGACTCATCACTAATTCTCAAATTTCCCGTGTAGGTAGAAGCATGTAACTTTATAAAGTTGTTGAGTACCTTCTCACAACGAAAAACGGCAAAAAACAATATTTAAAATTCATACTCTTGGGGGCCCAAGGCCCAAAAAAGCTATTTTCCCTAATATGGACTATATAAAATATGAAAATCACTAATTTTCTTATTTCCCGAGTAGGCAGAAGCATGAAACTTTGGGAAATTGTTGAGTAAAATCCCGCAATGGTAACAGGCGAAAATGTTTTAAAATTATCACCTTCTGTGGGCCCGAGGGCCCAAATGAATTTTTTCCTTATATGAGCCATATAAAATATGAAAATCATGAATTCTCCGATTTCCTATGTAGGTAGAAGCATGATATTTTGATTTGTTGTTAAGTACACTTCCATGGTGTTAACAGGCGAAAACAATATTTAAATTATCACTTAATGGGGGCCGGGGCCCAAATGTAGTTTTTTCTAATATTAAAAACTGACTCATCACTAATTCTCCAACTTCCCGTGTAGGTAGATGCATGAAACTTTGTGAAGATGTTGAGTATCCTCTCATTACGAAAAATGGTGAAAAAGAGGTTTAAAATTTCTTAACTTGGGGGCCGGGGGCCCAAAAACGTTTTTTTCCTTATACTGAAAATCGCTTTATTCTCCACTTTCCCGTGTAGGAAGTTGTTGAGTACACTTCCGCGATGGTTGGATGCAAAAAATATTTAAATTATCACTCACCGGGGGCCGGGGGCCTAAATGTATTTTTTATTTTAAAAAACTGACTCATCACCAATTCTTCAATCTCCCTCGTATGTAAAAGCATGAAACTTTTGGAAATTGTTGAGTGCATTCCCGCGATAGTAACAGGCAAAATGTATTTAAATTGTCACTCACTGGGGCCGGGGCCGAAACGTATTTTTTCTTATTTAAAAAGTTAATCATCAAAAATTCTCCATCCTCCCGTGTAGGTAGAAGTATGAATTTTTGGGAAGTTGTTGAGTACACTCCCAGGATGGTAACAGGCGAATTTGTTTATTTAATTATGACTCACTGGGGGCTCGGCACACACATTTAGTTTTTTCACCTTATATGAGTTAATTTACAAATTAAAAAAAACTTTGGATACTGTGTAAATGTATTTGTTAAAAACTTGGAAGATAAAAACTTGACGGCCTATATTAAATTTCGTTAGGGCATTAAAATTATATTTTTTTCAATCTTTTGTAGCCGAGGACCCTAATCTCTTTTTCTTAAATGTTTAAGACATTTTAACCATTCGATTTCAATCGATTTTTGAAAACAAATGTTGGCTAACAAATATATTCATCATAATCCAAATTAAAATAAGCTAAACTATACATATTACACCGATAGGGCCCCCGGCCTTTATTTTAGTTTTTTTTAAAGACGTATTAATAGTAAATGTATTTTTATTTATCCCACGTACATTAAACTAGAGGAAGTTTTTGGGTACAATCCAGCGAAGATTTCTGGCATTAAAAGTAAAATTTTAAAAACACCACTTATTAGGGGCTGGGGGCCCGTATACCATTTTTTATCATTAGTTAAATAAAAGTTATTTTAAAAGTGGTTACTGGGTAAATGGATGAATTATTGACCAAATTTGATTTTTAAAAAAAATAAAATACAAATCTATTGGGTAATGAACTTCTAACGTCTGTTCCTTCGGGGCCGGGACCCAAAATATTTCTTTCGTAAATATTTAAAGCTTTTTTACCTTTAGATTTTAAATAATTTAAATACATATAGACACGTTCTCTATCACATGAACACCCTACATCCATTTTGCACGGGGGACCCGTAATGTCATTTTAGTATCCATTTTATTTTACACTATCTTGACAAAAATTGACAAACAAATATATCCATCATGATCCAGAATGAAATAAATTGGTGTTTTGAATTAGTGTGTAATGGGTTTTCAACGCTTACTAAAATCCTTACTTCCGCAGCGGAGCGCGGGTATTTTGCTAGTCTATACTAATAAAAGGCAAAGCCCTCACTCACTCACTCACTGACTGATTCATCACTAATTCTCCAACTTCCCGTGTAGGTAGAAGCATGAAACTTTGGGAAGTTGTCGAGTAGCCTCTCGCGACGAAAATTGGAGTAAAAGAAATTTTAAAATAACACTCATGGGGGCCGGGGGCCCAAAAACGTTTTTTTTCCCCCTAATATGGCCTATATAAAATTTGAAAATCACAAATTCTCCTATTTCCCGAGTAGGCAGAAGCATGAAACTTTGGGGAATTGTTGAGTACAATCCCGCGATGGTAACGGGTGAAAAAATATTTAAATTATCACTTCCTGGGGGCCGGGGGCCCCAATGAAGTTTTTTCCTAATATGTGCTGTATAAAAACTGAAAATCACAAATTCTCATATTTCCCGTGTAGGTAGAAGCATGAAACTCTGAGTAGTTGATAAGTACACTTCCGTGATGGTAATAGGCGAAAAAAATATTTAAATTAACACTTACTGGGGGCCGGGGGCCCAAATGTATTTTTTTCTAATATTTAAAACTGAATCATCACTAATTCTCCAATTTCCCGTGTATGTAGAAGCATAAAACTTTGGGAAGTTGTTGAGTAGCCTCTCGGGACGATAATTGGAGAAAAAGAATTTTAAAATTCTCCTTCATGGGGGCCGGGGGCCCAAAGTTATTTTTCCTTATATGGCCTCTATAAAATTTGAATATCACTAATTCTCCTATTTCCCGAGTAGGCAGAAGCATGAAACTTTGGCAAGTTGTTGAGTACAATCCCCCGATGGTAACGGGCGAAGAAATATTTAAATTATCACTTCCTGGGGGCCAGGGGCCCCAATGAAGTTTTTTCCTTATATGAGCTATATACAAACTGAAAAACACTAATTCTCCTTTTTCCCGTGTAGGTGGAAGCATGAAACTTTGGGCAGTTGTTAAGTAACATACCGCGATGGTAACAGGTAAAAAAATAATATAAATTATTACTTACTGGGGACCGGGGGCCCAAATTTAGTTTTTTTTACAATATTAAAAACTGACTCAACACTAATTCTCCAACTTCCCGTGAAGCTAGAAGCTAAAACTTTGGGAACTTGCTTAGTACACTCTTTTGACGATAATTTGCGAAACAGAATTTTAAAAAATTTCACTAATGGGTGCCCGGGGGCCCAAAACCGATTTTTTTCGTATATGGGCTATATAAAACTGAATGAACACTAATTCCACATCTTCCCGTGTAGGTATAAGCATGAAACTTTGGGAAGTTGTTGAGTACCCTCCCGCAATGGTAGCAGACGAAAAAAAATTAAATTGTCAGCTTGATAGGATCACGGGAAGTGTGTAATTTTTTACTTTTCGTTTTTGTTTTTCTGCGGGACTACGACAGACAGACAGACAAGACGGTGAAGTTAATATATGAATTATATCCATCATGATTCAGATTAAAATCAATTGGTGTTTTGAATTTGTGTTTCGCGGGTTCTCAACGATTACTGAAATCCTAATTTACCGTAGCAGGGCACGGGTATTTTTCTAGTTTGTATATAAATGGACAACCAGTCAACATTCAACGCGAATTCATGATTGTGATAAATGCGCCATTCCTCTGAGGTAGAAAGTCCTTCCAAACCTATCCAACTCATCAACTCAATAAAAAGGTAATGTGTTCAGATAGTCATTTCTAAAGGTGCCTACATTCTCTCTGCCCCCACTAACTTTATTTGCCTTCCCCATACACTCCGTGCTGTGGTGGTCACTGAGTTTAGCCTTCGTTACATGTCATTATGTAATACCTGGGCAACATTTAAACAACAATGACGCAACGTTCAGTCAGGTCATGCGGGTCCAGCAGCTTGAATGCAATTGTCTGCTAGGCGGTGGTATTAACTATTGAAATTTATTAACTGAAAATACTGACAACTTTGTACGTCTTATTAAAATCAGTATTTCTGCGAGGAAAGTCTTCACGTGTTTAAAAAAAAACAACAAAAAATCTTTATTTATTTTTGTTATCCCAGTGAAAATCTTTGAACGACTTACATATATTTTTTTTCTAACCCCATAATAAATTAGGTCCTTTTTAAGTGTGTTTGGGATCGGAGTGGAGATGCTGTTTTAATTTTTAAAGAATAAAATACAAAAAAAATAATTTTTAAAAAAATAAATAAAACCAAGAATAAATAAAAAAACTTTTCGGGGTCAAATCACCCGGGGTCGAAACGTCCTGTGGTCGAATCGGCAGGGTCGAACCGTTCGGGGTCGAACCGATCGGGGTCGAAACGTCCGTAGTTCGTTCGATTCAATCATTGACTTTTGTATCTAAGTAAAATCACGTTTAATAAATTCAAGAGGATATGCCAAATATTATTTTCTACAATAATAATTAGTAATATGGTAAAGTACCTCAGTGCTAGGATTTCAGTTCTCAATCGAGAGTTCTAAATGCAAGTAACTGAAGGGCGGACATGCTTTAAGAGAGTTTTGTAAGATAATTTTTCTTATCTTATTAATTACAGACGCTCTTTCTATGCAGAAGATTATTGCGTCCTTCCCTTTTTCATGGTTTATACTAGTGTGTCAGTTGTTCTGGTTTCTTCAGGTAACCGAATCGACGCCCAAGCAGGTCACAAATTTGAGATGCACTGCTTCTAGACAACACTGCTTTTCACAACTTAACTAAACAAAACAAACAACACAAACACACTCACACACTAACACACACAAACACACACACACACGCACACAACGCACACACACATACAAACCCACATATTTCTACTCCAATTTAAATGAGAATTTTCACTCACTCTTACGTATCACAAATATTCTCTATTAGCCGCGCGGCTGCGCAGCCGCACATATATCCGACCGACGCTGCGCAGCAGTTAAGAATTATTGCGCAGCAAAGTTTGATAAGGATGATATAGTATCTGTTTGTGTTTTGCGTGAAAAAATGGATGTTTGCAACTTTGCTCACGAATTTTGTTCTTTTGCGCACAGACCCAACGGACCTTAGAGGTAACATAGCGTATAACCGTCTCGAAATAAAAATCAAACGCTACTCCCTCCAATCCATAATTGAGTCGTAACCTATAGATGAGGACATGCTATAAATTAATGTTTATACCGAGCAAAGTCAAACTCACGCTTAACATTTTCTCTAACGATGATTGTGCTCGCATGTTACAATTTTGAGATGCACTGATTTAAAACAGATAAAACAGACCCTGGTAATTATAGACCTGTTTCACTTACTAGTAATACCTGTAAATGACAAGATCACATAATACACAGAAGAATAGTTAATCTAATCACCTTTAGACAGACCAAAGGTTGGAAACTGTTTTGATTTGGGGACCACTTTGTGCAAGCGGATTTTTCCTGGAGGGCCGCACCATTGAAAAGGATTTGTATTCTTTACTTACCATTGCATTTTATTACAAAGAAAGTATAAATAGTATCATATAAATAAATAAAACGTTCCATCCAGAGACGTGTCCACTCGTTAAGGGTAACAAAGAAATAAATAACAAATACAAACTATTCCGATTGGGGAAAACAAATCATCCAAAATAAAGATGCAAAACACTTTGGAGTAATTAATAAATGAGAAATTATTATTGAATCCCCTTGTGCATGAAGCCTTTTAAAAATCCAACAAACCTAATACTTTACAAAGAGAAACTTCTACAGAAGTGACATGAATATAGAATAAAATACTACCTCACTTTGGTGATGCCTGTACTAGAATATGCATCATATGTATGGGACCCATGAAAACTAGGAATTTTTTTTTATAAAAGAACTCCCAGATTCATTACTGGAGAATATTCAAAATTGACGATCACAAAACCGTTAGCTAAATCATAAAATCAATAGTGGAACAAAGAGCAAATTAATAATGTTACATAAGGCAATGGATTCTAGCTCGGAAATACAACAAAAAGATAATCTAATACAACCCTCGGGTAGACATAAGGATAAAAACACAGTTCTTATTCTGTATGCAGGGACAAACACATTCCAATTCTCTTTCTTCCCGTCTGGAATTTGAACGTGGAATGGGTTGCCTGATAGAACAAGGAAAGCCAACACTCTATCAACATCTAAAACTCTAATAAAAGTGCAAGACCAGACATAAGCCATGGATAAGCGCAGGACGCAACAATCTTCTGTATAGAAGGAGCGTCTGAAATAGTTAAAACAAGATAACTTTCCCTCTGAGTTTCATTGGTTCATGGGGAGGAGGGGGGGGGGCGGGAACTCGTGTGCAAATTATCTACCTTTTCTGTGTCAATTCTTACATGCCAAAAACACAAAAATAAATAAAGTAGGCTTATCCACATTTGCTGCGCGGTAACTAAACTACTGCTCCCTGTTTCTCGAAGAAAGCTGTTGGGCCCGCGCTTCTTACGGGGAAATATTGAAACCGACTACTTGGAGTTTCATGAGCCTAAGTTATAATTTCCTTTATGAAAGTAAGAAGTATTTTTGTATAGCTTACGTCTCTGTGGGGATGCTAGCCGGTCTAAATAAGGGGGAATAGACTTATTAAATAAGCTTTAAAATTAAAGCTCTGGTATTTTTGTATTTTAAACTTATAATTTTACTAATTTTTTTTAACATTTCATTTAAAGTTTAAATGATGTATCGAGAATGTAACAACATCTACATGTATTCCTTCATTGGTAGTTTTTCTTATCTCTGCAATGACTTTCGTACGTGTTCGTCCAATCTTCAATTATTTTCTTCCTCTTTTTTTCCTCAACACTGAGAACTATTTTAAATATTTTTAAATACAAAAAATTAAACGTTACTGTTATCTATCATATTTACTTATTGTTTTAAAATGACCACGCATTTGTGTCTATTACATGCGTTGTTTACATGCCTGCCATTATGGTGGTGTTTATCTGTTTGCTGTCACATGGGCTTGAAGATAGAGCTATAACCACACTTTATACATTAGCTGTCACTATGGTGGTGTTTATCTGTTTGCTGTCACATGGGGTTGAAGATAGAGCTATAACCACACTTTATACTTTATACAAATACTTGAACTTATAAGTTTTAAATTATTTTCTTCTTTTTAGTACGCTTATAAAAACGTGGTTTTTAAAAATCCTTTTTTTTCATGAATAACCATTTTGGCTGGGAAGGCCGATCCCGTAGTGCAGACAAAGTATGAGAATTATTTAGTTACAAGTTACAGTCTTATATTAGCTGCTAGCAATCATTTTATTTAAAGGGACGCTGACTGGACAGGGGCAATAGGGTCCAAGTTTGAATTGCAGTCAGGGACCCCATGCATTCTTAATCCACCCCTGCATATAGTTAACTACCACTTAAATCGGAGTGTTAGGCCAAAAAGCTTTATTTTTGCATTTTATACTAATATAAGTCCAATAAATATAAAATGTGCAATCAGATATATTACCCTATAAAAACCTAGGATTGTGTATTATGACAGTCATGTCATTGAACAACCAAAATTATTTATAAATCCCGTGACATAGCTATAAAATAATTACAATGAAAACTTGTACCACTGATGGTTGTCAATTCGATTTATTATAAACAGTAAAAACATTGACATTTTTTCAATTTTTAAAAATGTTTATATTTTTTTTAATGATCCTACATGTGGAAGAAAATCAGAAGCCCCGAGCCTAATGCTCTTCAGGGGTCTTCCGGAACAGCCGAGGAACCCCCCCCCGCCCCGGATGTGGTCACTTCTGAAGCGGCCACCTGTGCATCCAGGACGAAAATGCCTCCCACCAAGTTGCCCCCACAAGGAGGGGTGGTATTCCCTAATACGAACCGCTACCACTTTAGCGCCACCCCGGCAAAGCATACGGGTCTCCATGGTTAGGACCGCCGCAGTGCGGGGGATCATCAAAGACCTACCTAGGGTGCAACTCCCCACTGGAAGATTTCCTCAGAGCTGGCGTCAGCTGCGTTCTTCGCGATACCTTTTGCTAATCCGTACTGGCGCTCCTGGTCCTAAACCGGCACCGCTCAATGGCGTTGCTAGTAAATTGAGTGGGACGAAACGGTCGCTTCGGATTTACCCGACCCTCAACGGGTACTTTGGTTTTCATCATCGGCATTGCATTTAAGATGCTTTGTCTAAGATCCGTACAGCGACTGTAATCATATGTGACTAGCACCTAACACCTAACATATCGGACTTTGGCATTGCCTGCCGGGAGTTGTTGGTTTCGGGTCGCCTAGTCGCGGTCAGGTCCATGCCCCAGGACCCTACTCATCCGCCGAGCCTCTCTAAATTTTTCTTCTTACTATTTTTTAAATTTTCATTGTATTTTATTTTTTATTTAGTCATTTATTTATTTATCTAGTTATTTATTAATTAATTAATTAATTAATTAATTAATTAATTTATTCATTTATTTATTTTTTATTTATTTATTCATTTATTTATTTATTTATTTACTTATTTATTTTGTGCTGAAATTAAATTAAAACCTATGATAAAGTTATTCAAATGAGAATTTCAATCTAATTTTATATTCACCTGAAATGAAAAATATCTATAAATATAATTCCTACAAAACAAAAGTAGAGAAAAATATTGTTAATATATTATACTCAGTTTTAGACTTTTGACAAACTTTTTTCTAAAAATTGAAAATAACAATTGAAAAATAGAAATTTTAAGGATAACATCAAAGTTATAAAATTCTCATGATGTCCATATCGTTTTATATAGTGTTACGGCGGAATGTCGTAGACAAAACAATCTTGGAGGTTTGTCCACACCATAAGATGGCATGTTGCATACACGGCAAACCTGAATGTCTGTCCACAAAATTAGCTGTTCTGTCGGTGAACGTAATAAACTCGACAGTCGCTTCCTATGGCAAACTGTGATGACGGTGCACACATTTAAGTGAGATGTTGGTACACATGATAAACTGGAATGGTACCAGTTGCGTAGCTAGAACTTTTGCCGCCAGGGTGGTCTGCAATTTGCCTCCCTTTTATGGGCCGTCCATAAATGACGTCACGCACCTGGGGGTAGAGAGGAGAGTCACACATTTGACGTCACATCAAAACGTGCAACTTTAAATAAAAGTTCCACTTAAATATATGATTGTTTACAAATTTATTTAATGGCGTTTTACATGGCTTCACGCGTGTTACGATATTACAGTGCAGCCTTACACTAAAAACATATTTAAATGTCAAACAAAATTTATTTGAAATATGCTCAGTTTCAAATAGAAAATACGGCTTTCCGGAAAAGGGGGGGGGGAAGCTTTGTGACTTCATATTGAAGAGGGGTCTAAGTTTTTTTGACGATGTGCGAGGGGGTGAAAAATCAGCCAAAATCGAGTGACGTCATTTATGGACGGCCCCTTAAATCAATCATATGATGATTTTTGTAAATTAATAAACATGAATAAATTATTGTAATTGAAACGAAGTAAAGGTGGGAAAAATTTTTACCATTGCATGCCTTATTTATGTAAGCAGTAATAAAAGAGGCCGTATAAGATGATATACATATAAGTACACATTTATAAAAATACAAGATACTTTTTTTAAAGGCTACACGAAAGTTATTGAGGTCGCAGCCACCCCCCCCCCTAAAGAAACAAAACATATTCCAAATTTACACCAAGAAAAGACATTACCATTTAATATGCTTTTATTTTTTTTATAAACAAAGAAATTGTATAGATTAGTATGTATATTAGTACATATTTATATATTTACTTACCTAACATTCATAGTAGAAAAATCGTGTATTATGCTATCAAAATTTAAATTATTTGAAATATCTTGTTCTATGGACAGTATTGCAAGATTTTGTAGTCTTAAATCCCTCATTGTGGATCGAAGATAATTTGCTATCAACTTCAGTTTGGAGAAGCTCCTTTCACCACTAGATATACTGATAGCAATTGTTGAAAAAATTCTTAGCAAAATTATAATGTTGGGTACAGAATTCTCCAAACTTTACTTTTGAATATATTTGAATTGATCAGGGGGTCTTTTCACCCATTTTTCTAACATAATGCCCCTTCGTGTAGTGTAGGTACAGCCAGGGCTTAGGCCACTGCAACCTGTGTGGCCGCAGTGGACCCCACGTTTTCATAGGCCACCTATCTTAATTTTCACTAAGTATCCTTATTAATACCTTATCCCTACCCAAACTGGGCCCTTTTCGTATACTAAGCACCATAGGGCCCCGCAATTGCTAAGACCGATCCTGTGTACAGCCATAAAAACCTGATTCCCTTTTCTTTCAATATTGAACTGTTCTTTATCAATGTCAATAAAGAAATTTATTTGATGTTCAAATTCTTCATTTACATAGTTGTAATATATTAAGCTTTATTCTTGGAGGAACTCATTCTCTTGTATTAGTCTTATAATGTTTGAGTGATGTCCCTTGCAAGTTTAGTTTCGTTTTTGATCCAGAATAAACAAGGCGTACATAAAAATGGCTTCCTCGTCTGTTGTATTATCTATCTAGAATTTTAAGATCTCAATCCACTTCATTGGCGACGAGGATTAATCATCCACTAAAAAGAGCACATGCTTACTTAAGAAGAAGCTTGCTAGAGCATATTTGCTAAGTATTTGTAGGATAATTGCTCTATATGGCCAGATAAAAGAATTTAATTCGAATGAAGAAACCATTCATGATTATCTAGATAGGTTAAGCTTCTACCTTGAAGCTAACGACGTGACGATAGAAGCCAAAAAGATAGCTATTTTGTTAACAGTCATAGGGCCTCAACAATTTAGGCTATTAAAGGACTTATGTGCACCATCTAGTCCAGCTACCAAGAGCTTTAACGAGCTTAGCAAACTCCTCACAGATCACCATGCGCCTGCACCACAAAAGTTCCTGTGTCGAGCCAGATTTGACGGTAGGAATCGTCAACCAAACGAGTCTATATCAGAATATTTTGCAGCACTACGTCATCTAAGTGAATTATGTGAATTCGGCGACACCCTGTCCGACAGACTATGTGAAAAGTTTGTCACCGGTGTGAACAGCCCTGATGTGCAGAGAAATTTGCTTCTCGAGACAGATCTAACATTGGAAAAAGCAATACAACTTGCAACTTCATTCCAGCAGTCATCTGATGCGGCCAGATCTCTGGCGCCTCCAAGGATCCATGCAGTAGACAGCAGGTGAGTCAACAAACACCAACCCCATCAGAGCAATTGAACTTATGCTAAACAGCCTGCAAGTTCAAATCCTAGATCTAAATCTAGTACTAATTATCAAAAATGTCATCGATGCAACGGTCCCCATGCATCTCATCAGTGCAAGTTCAAGTCAGCAACTTGCTATAAGTGCAGTAAGCAAGGTCACATTGCCAAGGCCTGCTTTGCAAAGTCTTCGTCTGTTGCTAGATCTAGCCAGTCAGGACAGTACCGCAACCAAAGGCAGCACTATATTAACTGTCACCAAGACAGCCTAACCCAACCAATGAACCACTCTAGCAGTGAAAATGCTCAAACTGATCCGCAGCCGGAGTTCAACCTGTTCTCTGTGAAATCAACAAGTCATGCTCCCATCAACGTACCAGTTTGTATCAACGGTAAGAGCATCATCTTCCAGCTTGACACGGGAGCATCTCTAACCGTCATCACAAAGAAGGACTTTGACGCTGTCACAGGAGGATCAGTGCCTCTACAACCATGTCACAAGTGCCTAACAACATACACAGGTGACAATGTTCCGGTGATAGGAGAGTGTATAGTTCATATAAGCTATAATGGTCAAAGTGTTAAACTTCCTCTTCTTGTGGTTGAAGGAAACGGACCACCATTACTAGGTAGGAACTGGTTAGTTGATCTTAAGTTAGACTGGGGGAGTATATTTTCAGTAAACAAAGCAAGAGAATCTAGTTTTACTTCAATAGATAAAGTTGTATCTGAAAATGAAGGTGTCTTTGGTAGTTCTGGGTTACTAAATGATAGGACAGTGAAGATAAGCATTAAAGATACAAATCCAAGATACTACAAAGCTAGAGTTCCAATTTATGCAATGAGGGATAAAATTGAAAATGAGCTAAGTAGATTAGAATCTAAGGGCATCATAAAGAAGGTAGACTATTCCGATTGGGCAACGCCCATTTTGCCAGTGTTAAAGAAGAATGGTTCTGTAAGAATTTGTGGGGACTATAAAGCTACACTGAATAAGCAAATAGAGCTAAATAGGTACCCTATTCCTAACATTGAGTATATTTCTTTGAATTTAGCAGGAGGAGACAAATTCACTGAATTAGACTTTAGTCATGCTTACACTAAACTAGAACTTCATCCGGAGTCAAAAGTCTATACGACAATAAACACACATAAGGGACTCTACCAGTACGAAAGACTATGTTTTGGGATATCATCTAGCCCTGGAATTTTCCAGGCTGTCATGGACAGTATTTTTCAGGACATTCCAAATGTTTGTGTTTACTTTGACAATTTATACATAACTGGTAAGAATGACACTGAACATCTTAAAACACTTGATAAAGTCTTGAAAATAGTTGGTGAAAAGGGTTTAAAAATAAACAAAGATAAATGTCAATTCATGCTGACAGATATTAGTTTTCTGGGTTATAGATTGAGCAAGCAAGGTCTCAGACCTCAACCTGAGAAAACAAAAGCCATTAAAGAGGCACCCAAACCTGAAAATACCCAACAGCTAAGAGCTTTTTTGGGCTTGATAAATTACTATGCCAAGTTCATAGGGAATCTGTCTGATAAACTATCATCACTGTACAAGCTGCTGCAGAAAAATGCAACTTGGCACTGGGGTAAACAGCAAGATGCTGCTTTTAATGCAGCAAAAGAAGCTTTGTCTTCTGACACCTTGCTAGCTCACTATGACCCAGGGAAAAGACTTATCTTAACATGTGATGCTTCACCAGATGGTGTAGGAGCAGTTTTATCTCACGTAGATGAAAATGGTGACAGACCCATTGCTTTTGCCAGTAGATATTTGAACCAGGCTGAGAAAAATTATTCTCAGTTAGATAGGGAAGGCTAAGACATCATTTTTGGTGTTAAGAAATGTCACAAGTTTCTGTTTGGTAGGGAGTTCACCATCTTTACAGATCATAAGCCATTACTGGGTTTGTTTGGGAAAAACAAACCCCTGCCTGAGCATGCCTCACCAAGGGTTCAAAGGTGAGCTATCACACTAGCCGCATACAATTATGAATTGAAATACAAACCTGGATTTTAGAATAGTGCAGATAGTCTTAGTCGTTTACCTTTAAAAAACCAAAGCCTTAGCTATGTACCAGAAGATATATTTGTTCTTTTCACTATCATGGATAACTCCAATATAAATGTGAATGATGTTAAGAGAGAAACACAAAAAGATGAGTGCTTGATAAAAGTATATGAGTACTGTAAGAATGGTTGGCCTGAAGAGTTAGTGAATGATGATTTAAGACCATATAAAATAAGAAAAATAGAGTTAAGTCTAGAAGATGGATGTGTGCTATGGGGGTCAAGGGTTATTATCCCTAAAATGTTACAAAAAGAAGTTTTAAGAACTTTACATGATACTCATCTTGGTTCTTCCAAAATGAAGAGTCTTGCACGATCGTGGTTCTGGTGGCCACATATGGATGCTGATATTGAAAAATATGTAAAGCTTTGTTCAAGCTGTGCACAACATTCAAATCAACCAGCTACAGAACCTTTGCAAAACTGGGATTGGCCAATCGAACCATGGAAACGTATCCATATAGATTTTGCAGGACCCTTCATGAACAAAATGTTCTTAATTGTTATTGATTCACATTCTAAGTGGTTAGAAGTTAAAATCATGAACACAATCACTGTGATACCATTATAGAACTTAAGGAAATATTTTCAACTCATGGGTTACCTCATCAAATTGTTTCAGATAATGGGCCTAGTTTCACTGCTCATGAGTTTAAACTGTTTTGTGTAGCAAATGGTATTGAGCACATAACCACATCACCCTACCATCCTGCTGGGAATGGTTTAGCTGAAAGAGCGGTAGGCATATTCAAAACCGCTATGGTAAAAATTGGTACCGGTAACAAATGTTCTCTCAGGGAAAGAGTTAACAGGTTCTTAGCCAAATACCGCACAACTCCTCATATAACAACAGGTGTTGCACAATGCGAATTGCTGTGTGGTAGAAAAATTAAAACTCACCTAGACCTACTACATCCAACTGTTCAAAGGTCTGTTTCCCAACATCAACATACACAAAAATTAAATCATGACAAAACATCCATTGAGAGAGAGTTTGGGGTTAATGATAATGTGTATCTGAGAAATTATGGGAGAGGGGAAAATGGATGCCAGGTCAAATTGTTCAATGTACAGGACCTGTGTCTTATAAAGTAAAAACAAATAATGGACTTATTGTCCGTAAACATACAGACCAGTTAAAATAACTTGTGCAGATAATGAGTGTGAATCTGTCAATCCCACCAGATCTGACCGGTTCACACCAACTCAGTTTGTTCCACAACCAATGTCTGTTGATATGAGTGAACCAAGTATTCTAAGAGTCAGAAAATGTAAATTCTGGAATTAATTATTTAGACCCTTTACTCCCTGAGCTAGAGAGTCCAGATGGTCAGAATCTTGAGTCACCAAATCAACAGCCACTGAGAAGGTCTAACAGGACAATCAAAGTCCCAGATAAGTTGGACCTTTGATTTTAAAAGTTAAGAGGACTTTGACATCATTGTTTTGTATTTTAGTTATGTTGTGGCATATTTTGCATTTGTTTGTAAGGATTTAATCTACCAAATGATTCAAATCATATAATATTTATGTTACAATATATTTAGTGATTCATTACATTGTTTAACATTTCAGAAGGAATGCATATATATAGTGTTTTGTATTGACTTTTGAGGTGTTATTAATTGAAAAGGGATCATTATTCATAATTCAGTTTCATACATTTCTTTATAAAATAGCAATGGTAATTCAATCTTTCTTTTATTATTGCTTGGCAATTCTAATGTTTTAAAGTAGAAAATAAAAAGGTAATTTTAAGATGCTATCATTTATTCTCTTGAAAGCTATGTTAGTATTTACTAAGGGTAAAGGGATGTAATATATTAAGCTTTATTCTTGGGGGAACTCATTCTCTTGTATTAGTCTTATAATGTTTGAGTAATGTCCCTTGCAAGCTTAGTTTCGTTTTTGATCCAGAATAAACAAGGCGTACATAAAAATGGCCTCCTCGTCTGTTGTATTATCTATCTAGAAGTATAAGATCTCAATCCACTTCAATAGTATTATACACGAATATTTTCTTGCAAGGACATGCAACTCATCAACGCGTTCTTTTATATTTTTATAATTCTATCTATAGATAAAAAGATTTCTCAATTTTCCCCACTCATATTTATTCTCCTTCTAGCTCGGCGTTCTGTTGATATCTCCAACTCTCTTTAACAGCCTTCCGTATTAGCACATCTCTTTGTTCGATGAAATGGGTTTTCATTATTTATTTTTAAAATACGGGTTCTTATAAATTGAGATAACATAGAAAAAAAAAGATTGCATCGAACTGGGTAAAATTCCAGCATCTGATCTCGTTATACTAGTTACTTCTTCAGATGCTTGAAAATTGAAAGTATGTCTTTTTTAAAATTATGTATGCTATTGTGGTGTTTATTAAGGGAGAAATTGGAATATTTTCATGTTCTTACCATAAATGTAAATAATTTTCCATAAAATAGACGAATTCAAATTATTAACACATTACTTTAATTGGATAGGCGTAACATTTTTTTATGAATAACAGTGTTTTAATGAAGAACACACATCATAAGTGCTACTTTAATGCAAGAAAACAAAATAAAGGTAATTTTTAGTAAGTTACCTTACAATACTCTTCTGAAAAGCGTAAGAGTTTAAATAAATTACTTCTTGCAAGTTAAACACATATTTAAACCCCCATGCCATGTAGATACGTGTTCTCATTTCGCAAATGTCCGAATTTCAGTCAAAAACTGTCGTCGGGATATTAATAGCACATACTATACGGCCCAGCGGTGATGTATTGTTTGTTTGTGTGTGTGTGTGTGTGTGTGTGTGTGTGTGCAGTGTTCTTATAAAAGCTAAATTTTTGACGTATACAGCTTAATTTTCCAAACAAATCGATACTTTTTAAAGTCAAATGTTAAATTTTTGAACGGTTTTGCGTTATTTATAACAACCACTATGTAATCAAACAAATGTTGGGCGAATCCATTTATTAAGACTCGAAATTAAGAATAATTTTGTTTCACCTTTGTTTTCCCTTTGAAAAGAAAAAGGGTGGTTGTCGGAAGGGACTTTACTTTACAAATGCCCACAAATGCCGCCCCCTAAATGTGTGCTGCCCGGGGCGGACCGCCCCAATAATCCCCTAGCTACGCCACAGGATGATACACAATATAAACTATGATGTTGTAACAATTGACTAACTGGGATTTTATTACAAGTAATAATTAACTGGGATGTCCATACATATAACAAAATGCTATTTCGGTACAAACACAACACCGGGGTGTCGACACACACCGCAACGTTGAACGTCTGTAGACACATGAATGAGAGATGTTGGTAACCAAACCACAATTAGATATCTGCATACATACTACAAACTCAAGCAGTCTGTAGACACATACCACGTCAACGCTACAATACATTGAAGAATATCATCACGATTTAAGCAGATAGTTGATAGATAGCAGATAGTCAGATAGTTAAACAGGTGAAAAAAAAATTCCACATTACCAAGTCAGATAAGAACACAAAGAACTTTCGAAATAGTGGAACAATATTTCGAACCTAGCAGATGGCGTTTATTTCGTGCTGTTCCCACACTTACAGTGCGTGATCGAGCTGAATAAATACGATGAGCTTTTGGTCTGACTACTTATGTATCTCTTGTTCAAGAACAATATCAGGTGAGTGTTAACACGCAACGATGACTTTCCACGTAGACTGGCCGTTACAATAAATAGAAGTAAAAAAAAAGATTTTTAAAAACCACGTTTTTATAAGCGGACTAAAAAGAAGAAAATAATATTTTTTTTCCACAGAATTGTGAAGTTGCTATCTTTTTCTGGATTGATAAAAATTGCAAACTTATATGCTCAAGTACTATGATGTAATATGACGAAAACGTGGGCGAGCGCTTCTCAGGCGTAACTAATTAAATTCACTCATTTTCGTACTTGTCAGTTGTAAACCCTAATCATTTTAGCCAAACGCCTTAAAAGTAGGGGTCTACCGATATATCGGCTGGCCGATATATCGGCACCGATATCTGGATATCGGCAATATCGGTATCGGTAGCCTGTAAAGGTCCCGATATTGACGTCACCGATATTTCATAATAAGTGACATTTTGACCCCCAAAAAAAAACGGAAACAAAAAAACTATCATTTAGGTTTACAATATCTCGACAAATTAATATATCGACCCCGATACCAGTATTGAAATAGTCAAAAGAGTCCTAGTATTAATATGTGCAGCCACGATACAGTGTGCCATGTGCTTTGATATTGTTTAGGTATCGGCCGATTTTCGTATACTCAGAAATACTGTGTAAATAGTGCCGATGCCAAGTATACCGTAATTGCTCTAATAAATGGATAACATGTAAACATTATGTTCACGTAATTGCTCTAATAGCAAAGATGCACGCAGAATCGCAGATGTCTAAAACATTTCGTTTCGTATGGAATAACAAAATGTACCGTGTGAAGACGTGTTGTCATTGGCAACCATTCAAGCTTCAGCCTCATTTTCACTATATTACTATTGTACTTTGTTCTCATTGTTTCATTCATAAAAGGTGGCCGTGTGCAAAAGCCATTAAACTATTGGTTAGAATTAATAATTATGAGTCAAGGTTGAAGTTTCAAAAGGAGTACCTAATATGCTTGTACATTTTTATAAAGGACGGTTCGTTTTGTTATGAGTCCTATGTAGGTCATGAACTGGAACTTGTAAACACATCGGAAACTTCGTTTCGGGAAAAAAAATCGGTATTTCGGCAAAACTGGATATCGGTAGACCCCTTAATTATAAAATATAAATAATTACGAGTGATAAATTTAAGAATGGCGTCATCAAATATGACCGCTGTTATTTTTGTCCTAACAAATACTCATATCGGCACTCATATCGGAGAAAAAATATCGGTATATCGGCAAAAATACTTATCGGTAGACCCCTAATATAAAATATAAATAATTAGGAGTGATGAATTTAAGAATGATCGATGTCATCAAATAAGACCGCTGGTTTTTGTCCTAACAAATATTCATATCGGGAAAAAAAAATATCGGTAATATCGGCGAAAATGCCTATCGGTAGTCCCCTAATATTAAAGATAAATAATTACGAGTGATAGATTTAAGAATGACGTCATCAAATATGACCGCTGGTTTTTGTCCTAACAAATACCCTATCGGGCACTCATATCGGAAAAAAATATCGGTAATATCGGCAAAAATGCGTATCGGTAGTCCCCTAATATTAAAGATAAATAATTACGAGTGATAAATTTAAGAATGACGTCATCAAATATGACCGCTGGTTTTTGTCCTAACAAATACTCATATCGGCACTCATATCGGCAAAAAAAATATCGGTAATATCGGTATCGGCAATATCGGCAAAAAGGCATATCGGTAGACCCCTACTTAAAAGCGCCCGCCCACGTTTTAGTCATATTACATCATAGTACTTGAGCATATAAGTTTGAAATTTTTATCAATCCGGGAAAAGGTGTTTCCTTCACTATCACTATACTGTGAAAACAAAATTTATTTTCTTCTTTTTAGTCCGCTTATTAAAACGTGGTTTTTAAAAATCTTTTTTTTTACTTCTATTTATTTTATTCTTTTTAGTCTATGGTGAGTTTTGAAGTTTTGATTATTTTCAAATGTAATACGCATTGCCCGACAACCATTTACAGACAGGAAATGACTGATCTCCCATTGATGTTAAACATGGTTGATGTGGTCGGGGTTGGTGTGAACTCGGCACGTGAATGTAATGTAAACAAGAGCAGGCGGATAATAAATATGCTTATATATAGATAAACAAAAACGTTCAATAATTTAATAATTCAATCGATCTGAAATGTTGATACAATGCATTGTCATCCAAGATCTATCTGTGGTAAAATTTTGAGACCTATAGGACCATCAGAAGTTGTTTAATTTTACGTTGGCAGATTTGAAAAATTGTGGACAAACAGGAACGAAAGAAAGTTAATAAAAACGTGGTAAAAATAGAAATACGGGAGAGTTGAATATGTGTGGAAATTTTTAAGTCCTTGCTGTTGCTCAGTTTAAAGGAATACTGCAAAATTATAAATATACATGTATTATTAATTATTTTTTTTAATGGGGGGGGGTGGAGGAGTCTTTTAATGTTAAATTTTAAAAATTATGTTAAAATGGTCATTGCATGGTATCAAATAATAGAATTTTAATGGATTCTATTTATCAGCTTATTATTTCGATTGCTGTCTTTTTAATCATTTAATTAAAACGAACTGTTCGTTTAAGTAACCTTAATCGAGATTTAAAATACCGATACCAAAAGGTGATACTAGATGTGATGACCGTGTGCGTGGTGTGTGTGTGTGGTGTGTGTGAGTTAGGTTGGTGCAGATATGTCTGTACAGTTTTAACAATATTATTTTGGAAAAGATCTTCTATAAGTTGATCAAGTTATTTTTATATAAAATATTCATTGAAATACAATTACCATTTCAGTCATTAAAAAAAATGATATACTTGTAATATTTCTTACATGCTGGGCTTAAGAACATGTAATACTTGAAAATTAAAAAGATGTTATTGTTTTTTCCTCCTCCTAGCACAATGTCATACTTGTTCGCTCTTTTGCTTTCCCTGCCGGCCCTGACCTTGTGTCAGCCAACTCACCAGCCAACTCACCAGCCAGCTGACATAAACGCAGTGGCAGTCTCTACCTTCACCAAACTGGACGCCGATGGTGATGGCAACGTCGAGAGACCAGAGCTGGACGCCTTCTTTCAGGTCAGTTCTAGAAACTGTCAACGTGTCAAATTAAAGTTGATATCGAGCCACAGCTCATGTCCCCTTTAGGCTTTTCCGTTGGGCGCCCGCGCAGCTAACTGCCAGACACCGCGCACAAGTCTAAGAGTTACCGCGCAGAAATTATAAGCATCAAGCATATGTGTGTTTGAATGATGTTAACTTGTGCACAGAAAAAAAAAGAATGCTGTACAAATTTGCTCACGAGTTTATATTTTTGCACAAGAACCAACAAAACTTATAGGAAACATTGGTCAGGCTACAGTCATTAAAATATTTTTTTGTGATGTGAATTAAAAAAATATCGTCTTGAAAACACAAATAAAAAAAAGTTAATGGCAATAGTTCATTATAAAATGCTTAAATAGCATTAATCACAAAGAAATACCGTCCGATCATTTACATTTAACATATAAATATACCAAAGACACACTTGCCTTTTACCTTTTAAACTATAGTCAAATGAAAACAAAAAAAAACAACCTTTTATGTGTTTTTAAAAAATTAATTAATTGGCGTAAAACAACAAAACATCCGAATGTTCTTTACGCATTAATTTATTGTGCTGCTTAACGAACGCAAGAAACCTTCGTATGTTATTGAAGCATTAATTTATAATTTATGGATGCAAGAATTCTTCGTATGGTATTTAAGCATTGATTTACAGTGCTGCTAAACGGGCTTAAAAATAAAAACAAAAAAGTATTCGTATGTTCTTTAAGCATTTATTTATAGGGCTCTTAAACGGACGTAAAATAAAATGAACAGCAAAAACATTGGTATGTTCTTTCTGTAGGCCGAAGACACCAACAATGACGGCAGAGTTTCCAGACACGAGTACACTGTTGCCATTGAAGCCCAGTACGGCCATGACCCCCAACTGATTCACGCCCTCCACAACCTCTACGATTCCCTGGACTTCAACAACGACAACCATCTGGACAAGGCCGACTACGACAGACTCTTCACCACCGCCGACACCAGTGGGAACAGTTTGGTGAATGAGAACGAATTTGTCAAGTAAGAAGTGATTTTTTTTTAAAAATACACCTGTTCTTGAAATACGTTCTACTGACTTCTAAAAATGGCTAGATTCCATTAAGTGCTCCTACTTAATTTTACAGATTTAAATATACTTAAGTTTTAAGAATGTCTAAATAACTGAGGCATTTTTATTTTAACCCGAGTTCTTTTTTTTTAAAATTAATATTTTAACTAAATTGTTTCCCAAATTTCGTTTCAGATTCTTCAAGGACAATGCACAGCAAGCCAACGTTGTTGGTTAAGGAATTAGAAAAAAAGCAACAAATGTACTTGTAAAAGTTTTTTTTAACACAATAAATACATTACACACATACGCTAAATCGTTGAGTGATTTCATCTGTTACTCCAATAAGGCACTTGGACGAAGGATAAAGTTGCCTGAATTAAACTTTAATTGTTCCATTAAGTTTTCCGTGAAAAAAATTGTTATGCAAGAAATGAGACAGTACCAACATACAGTAATGGATGTCATTGAATGAAGCGGGAATGGGATTTTAAGATAGGAATTGGGTTTAAGTAAGATATCAACT
Source organism: Ampullaceana balthica (assembly GCA_944989445.1). Taxonomy (NCBI): domain Eukaryota; kingdom Metazoa; phylum Mollusca; class Gastropoda; family Lymnaeidae; genus Ampullaceana; species Ampullaceana balthica. Next base: position 213,738 of record CALYLW010000913.1, read on the forward strand.
TTAAAATAATCCAAACAATTTTTTTAAAGCAGGCAATGAATTTTAGTTAATGTAATTAGTTTGGTTATATGTCTAAACACAATAGCACAATCTATATATATAATTCCTTTAAACGGGCATGTGCAAATGAGCATGACGAATGACCCCCGCTGGGGTCAAAAGATCACAGTGGGCAAGCGTAGTGGTATGAAAAGGAAAAAAAGGTGGGGGGCAGGTGGCAACAATGCTTCTTGCTTTTAGTTGAATTGTTCCTTCATAGAATAACATACAATTCGTAGTGTAGTGGTTATCACGCCATCCTTGCACGCGTAAAGTCCTGGGTTCAAGCCCCAGAGGGAACAATTAAAAAAGAAATTAAAAATTAATGTCTTTTTTTCTGCCCATTCTTTTCTCTATTTTTTGCGAACATGACTGACCCTAGGGTCGGCTAATCACAGTTAATGAATGGCAAGGGATAGTAGTAAAGGGTGGGAGGGGCAGGTAACAACAACCGCTGTGCACATGTCTCCCCGTTTACTCGCTTTTTAAATCCCTTATATTAACTTCGAAATCTTGTCTCTCTCTCTGTCTGTCGTCATCTCTTCGTACGTTGGTCGGTCGAGCGGAAAAACAAAAGTAAATAAAACAAACCCGTAAAAACAAAGTTTTTGACTATACATCCCTTATATATGAGACATAACTAACAGTATTGATTATTTTCAAACGCGACAAACATTTACAGACTGAATCTGTTTTAACTCAACTTTGCTTCATAACCCTGGGGGATGGGGTCAAGGGGGGGGGTAGAGGGGAAAAGTCTGGTCACCGATCGCTTGACCGAGCTCATCGTGACACGTAAAATGTAAACAAAAGCACGCCGGTACTTCGATGGGTCGCGTCAACGCGTCAACTCAAACTCTCACGTGGAAAAAAAACAATAACAAACAGTGAATTTGAATTACATACGTTATATAAGGATAAACTACAATTTTGATACGATGCATTGTTAGGTGAGACGGGTCCGTGTGCCAAATTTCAGCTCAATCGGATCACGGGAATTTGGTCATTTTTTACTTTTGTTTTTCCGCCCGCCCAAGACAGAGAGAGATGACGACACAACGACAGAGAGACAGAGACGGCGGGGAAGTTAATATAAGGGATTTAAAAATGAACCATTTCCTGTGATGCCATCGAGCTGAAATTCGGCACATAGACTCGTGTTACCTAACAATGTATCGAATCAAAATTTCAGATCTATCTAACGTACCGTAATTAAATTAATGCATTTTAAGTTTATCTCTATACGACGTATGTAATTCAATTTCACGGTTATTTATTGTTTTTTTTTCACGTGACCGTTCAGTTCGCGCGTTGACGCGATGTACCGGCGTGCTTTTGTTTACATTTTACATGTCACGCTGAGCTCGGTCCAGCGATCGGTGACCAGATCTTTCAACGGTTATAAAGCAAATGGGAGTTAAGACAGATTCAGTCTGTAAATGTTTGTCGCGTTTGAACATAATCAATACTTTTAGTTATGTCTCATATATAAGGGATTTATAGTCAAAAACTTTGTTTTTACGGGTTTCTTTTATTAAATTCCTTATAGTAACTTCGAAATCTTGTCTCTCGGCCTGTCGTCATCTCTATCGTTTGTTGTCGGGCGGAAAAACAAAATTAAAAAATGACCAATTTCCCGTGATGCCATTAAGCTGAAATTAAGCACATAGACTCGTGTCACCCAACAATGCATCGTATCAAACTTTCAAATCGATCGAAAATACGGTAATTAAATAAATGCAGTTTTAGAAGGGATGCGGAAAATTAACGATTAATTTCTAGATTAATCGTTAAAGTTTTTTTTAAAGATTAAACTATTTTTAACGTTTAATCGACCCATCACTTACAAATTATTGGAAGTCAAAAAAAAACATTAAAAAATAATTGCGGCCAATAAATAATAAGTTTCCTAACAATTATGCGAACATTTTTTAAAAAAAACTATTGACTTTTCAAAATGTTGATAAAGTTTGCCTACCATGGTTCTAACACTCTCCTATTTATCAAACCAAATGAAAATCGTATTAAGCTAATGGAAGTAATGGAGTTTAACTCAGAGACAGAAAATGACGACAGCTCTTCTGATGAATTACTGCGTTACAAAGTCTTTTTGCGTAGTTGGTTAAAAGATTATATTTAAAGGAGACATTCCAGTGTTATTTAGATTTTCAACAAGAACGTTTAATAAGTGTTACGTATGACATCATAAATTTTAATTTTTGGCTTTAATCGAAATTATCGAAATTAATCGTTAATTTTTCAAAAGTTAACGATTAAATTTAAATTATTCGCTATTAGCCCTAATTTTCAGTTTATCTCTATACAACATATATAATTCAATTTCACAGTTTGCTATTGTTTTTGTTCCACGTGCCAGTTCAGTTCACGCGTTGACGCGACCCATCGATGTACCGGCGTGCTTTTGTCTACATCTTACATGTCACGCTGAGCTCGGTCCAGCGATCGGTGACCGGACCTTTCCCCTCTCCCATTCAGTTATACAGCAGGAGTTACGGCAGATTCGGTCTGTAAATGTTTGTCACGTTTGAACATGATCAATACTTTTAATTATGACTAATATATAAGGGATTTATAGTCAAAAACTTCGTTTTTACGTTTTTAAAATTTAAATCCCTTATATTAACTTCACCGCCGTCTCTCTCTGTCTGTCGTTCGTCGTCGTGCGGAAAAACAAAAGTGAAAAACGTCCCACTTCACGTAATGCCATCGAGCTGAAATTGGGCACTGTACTGTAATTAAATTATTGCCTTTTTATTTTATCTATATGCAACATATGTAATTCAAATTCACGGTTTTTTATTGTTTTTTTACACGACAGTTCAGTCACACTTTGACGCCACCCGTCGATGCCCACGCTCCCTCCCGTCCCTTCCCCTGGTTTTAAAGCCAGGGGATATCACTCAGTGTCAGTCAGTAAATGTTTGTCGAGTTTTAAGATAATCAATACTTTTAGTTATATGTCATATATAAGGGATTTATAGTAAAAAACTTAGTTTTTATGGGTCTTTTTTATTTCCACTTACTTCGTGCTGCTGTTTGTGTCCGTTCTCTCACCAGATCGTATCTTGTACACTTAAATTGGTTTAATATGTAGGTGATTTATTACTAGCCTTTACTTTCCACATTCGCTAATATAACTGTGAATTATGATTAGCTTGGGCCAATTAATCATTGAAGTTTGCATGTTTGAAAAGTCGGATTTACAATGGCTCTTGTATGCATTGAACTAATTTTAAAAAAAATATGTTTCAGTAAATAGAAATGATTTATAATTTAAAATAGGATTCCGCAGGGACGTGTTTCGTGTTACTGTTTAAAAAAAAATTATTTTACAAAAAATAAATGTCCATAACTTCCCGTAAGGGACCAGCTGTAACTCCTAATTTTAATTTTTTAAACTTAGATGTCCCATTGAAATCACATGGCTTAATACATAAAGGAAAATTTTCTCTGGCCTAAGTATAGGTCCAATTTTTATAAAACTTCACCTTAAAATATTATAGTATTCATTCAATTTACAGCTGTTTGGGCCTTTTAAAAAAGTTCAAGTTTTTCTTTTGACAAGAACATTAACCACATAAAACGTGAAAAAACAATCACTAAAGGAATCCACCAAGACAGGACATTTTACAAAGAAAAGGCTACTGAAAAATGTTTGCATTAAAATTTATTTAAACCTCAACTGTGCAACGCATTTGTTTGTTTCTAAGTTTGGGAAATTATTATTTGGAATGGGTTCTAGAATATGATCGCATTTAAACGCTATCCGCGTGAATATGGCAGATTTCTGCCACACATCAACGTTCTCTGCAAGTTTCGTTGGCACGTAAGCAAAATAACAAACTCGCATGCATGTTTGCACAGAATCCATTTTTTAAAAAAAACTGCCAAAACACAGATATCTCATTATACTTACAAAATTTTGATGCGCTGTAATTCTAAACTGCTGTGCGGCACCGATCAGATATCTGCACGATCTATTTAATTCTTATCTGATTTTAAGGTTGTTTAAAAAAAAACTAACATTTTACATGAACAAAAATTGGGTATTATCCCACCTGTCATCGAAATTCTTGCACGTACCACACATTATTGTGATGGCAAGTAAACATTAACGGAATCTATTGTCCTAGATCAGGGGTCTCCAAACTACGGCCCGCGGGCCAGATGCGGCCCGCCAAGACCTCTCGTCCGGCCCCTGGAGACCTTTTAATCTCCAAAAAAGATACTATTTTTACCTGTAGTTTGCCACAAAACTTAGTGGTTGGGGGGGTATTAGTCGGCCCCCAAACTTCTGTTTCACAGTTAAGCCTTGGCAGAAAAGTTTGGAGACCCTTGTCCTAGACAATGTACGTGAAATAAGAATACCTCCATATAGCTTTTTAAAAATTTACATACCCGGGAACATCTTTGGATTTGCTGGTGCGTGCTTCAGTACTCTTCAAGATAATAGCTACTGCACTTAAGCGCTGTACGTGAGGATATGGTGATATTTATTATTATTTTGGGAATTTCGAAATGAATCTCCAAAGAAACAATTTGATATAGTAGCCTTTTCTTTTTTTAGAACGTAAGACCCAAATATTTGGTTGTCTGAAATAATCCTCTACAGTGGAGATCTTGATTTTTTGTTACTTTAGATTTTAGGTTTACTGCTCTTCACTTCAATGTTAACTAAGGCCACAAGGCCCCCCTCCCCCCCACCCCCCCCCCAAAAAAAAATATAAAGTTTCAGACAAAAGTCAGCTAAATCGAGCCTAAACACTTCCTGACGATTGTTAAGAAAAATGTCTGTCAAATAAAAATTGTATGTACATTTACCGAATGCTACCAGTGATTCAGGAACTCATTTCAGGACCACTGAGAATTTTTCTTTAGCGTGTTGATAATCACCAGGCATAAGAGAAATGTGTGCGAACACGCTGACCTGGTGAGCAAGAAGAGATGCGTCTACGGGTATCAGGTTTAGCCGAGGTTGTTCACCTGGTGAGCAAGTAGAGATGCGTCTACGGGTATCAGGTTTAGCCGAGGTTGTTCACCTGGTGAGCAAGTAGAGATGCGTCTACGGGTTTCAGGTTTAGCCGAGGTTGTTCACCTGGTGAGCAAGTAGAGATGCGTCTACGGGTTTCAGGTTTAGCCGAGGTTGTTCACCTGGTTATCAAGAAGGGATGCGTCTACGGGTATCAGGTTTAGCCGAGGTTGTTCACCTGGTGAGCAAGTAGAGATGCGTCTACGGGTATCAGGTTTAGCCGAGGTTGTTCACCTGGTGAGCAAGTAGAGATGCGTCTACGGGTTTCAGGTTTAGCCGAGGTTGTTCACCTGGTGAGCAAGTAGAGATGCGTCTACGGGTTTCAGGTTTAGCCGAGGTTGTTCACCTGGTGAGCAAGTAGAGATGCGTCTACGGGTATCAGGTTTAGCCGAGGTTGTTCACCTGGTGAGCAAGTAGAGATGCGTCTACGGGTTTCAGGTTTAGCCGAGGTTGTTCACCTGGTGAGCAAGTAGAGATGCGTCTACGGGTTTCAGGTTTAGCCGAGGTTGTTCACCTGGTTATCAAGAAGGGATGCGTCTACGGGTATCAGGTTTAGCCGAGGTTGTTCACCTGGTGAGCAAGTAGAGATGCGTCTACGGGTATCAGGTTTAGCCGAGGTTGTTCACCTGGTGAGCAAGTAGAGATGCGTCTACGGGTTTCAGGTTTAGCCGAGGTTGTTCACCTGGTTATCAAGAAGGGATGCGTCTACGGGTATCAGGTTTAGCCGAGGTTGTTCACCTGGTGAGCAAGTAGAGATGCGTCTACGGGTATCAGGTTTAGCCGAGGTTGTTCACCTGGTGAGCAAGTAGAGATGCGTCTACGGGTTTCAGATTTAGCCGAGGTTGTTCACCTGGTGAGCAAGTAGAGATGCGTCTACGGGTATCAGGTTTAGCCGAGGTTTTTCACCTGGTGAGCAAGAAGGGATGCGTCTACGGGTATCAGGTTTAGCCGAGGTTGTTCACCTGGTGAGCAAGTAGAGATGCGTCTACGGGTATCAGGTTTAGCCGAGGTTGTTCACCTGGTGAGCAAGAAGGGATGCGTCTACGGGTATCAGGTTTAGCCGAGGTTGTTCACCTGGTGAGCAAGTAGAGATGCGTCTACGGGTATCAGGTTTAGCCGAGGTTGTTCACCTGGTGAGCAAGTAGAGATGCGTCTACGGGTATCAGGTTTAGCCGAGGTTGTTCACCTGGTGAGGGTGTAGAGATGCGTCTAAGGGTATCAGGTTTAGCCGAGGTTTTTCACATTTATTTCTTACGTAGGATTTCGAAAGTGTTTAGAACTAAGATTTTTAGAACCAATATAACTTCAGTTCATTTTTTTAAAGCATATTTTTAATGAGTTAGTGAAAGTACTTTGCTCAAATGTGAGAAAAAATATCAGAAAGACCTAAAAACATTCACTTATTTAGTCGGGGGGGGGCATTTAAATAATTAAGAATTAATTCACTTCTTTGAAACGATAAGAAAATGTTTTTATATTTCAATTGAATAAAGTCAGTAAATTGCAACAGAAATGATTCATCACTATAGTTAGTAAATTAAAAAAATGCCAGTGGAGTAAAAAACCCGTAAAAAACTAAGTTTTTTACTATAAATCCTTTATGTACGAGACATAACTAAAAGAATGTTCATTATAATAGGCAGTGGAAGACCATCCTAAAATACAAAATTTGCAGTTGTGTCGTAAAACATGTTTAATATAATGCGCACCGATCAGGAATATGTTTATAAAAAGTGTTGTCAATAAAATACGCACCTTATTGCGCGACAGAAAGGTCGTTCAATATAATACGCACCGTGACACTCTATCTCAAAAATTTAACTTGATATATAGATATAAATAAAATAATCTAAAAATTCAATAATATAATTACGGTACATGCGATCGATCTGAAAATTTGATACATCGTTTTTATCATCGGTACGAAACTGCCTGCAAATTTTCAGGTCGCTAGCTTATTTGAAAGTGGGTTAAAAATCGATCCAAATTTTGGTGGCAAGCAAGCAAGCAAACAATCAATCCACCAAACAGAAACCACGAGTTAATATAAAGGATTTAAAAATAAAATCCTTCAAAGTCCGACTCATCTGATTCTCCAAACAGTTGGTTAAACGCTTCCTCCATTATGGCTTCATTATCCTCGTCCAAACATTTGCATGGCGGCCATATTCTTTGAAGTAAAGATATTCGCGGACCATATTAAAATAATAAACAAAAATGACATACGTTGAGAAATTTTTATTGCAAACTTTTTAAGTGAAGTGTGCAACTGAGATCTTGAATGCATTAGGCTAAATAGGTCAGGCTAGATGTCACTGGTTTTAATACGTATGCTATCACGCAGGTGAGAGTCACTCATTCTCGTCCTCACACGGTCCTTGTTAAAATTCATAACTGAAAATGTCTGTCACACAAGTATAATCGAGCCAAACAAGTTGAGCTTTTCCTATGCAAATGCTCGAATATCTTTGAATCTCTCTTTATCCAGCTGAGGGTAAAAGCAATGAGAGAACGCTGTTGTTGTCTGCTGCAAAATTCAGCATCACTTTGCAACTCAATGAGTTATATTTTCAGATTGCCTGGAGCATTTCAGGGTGAACAAAGACAAAAAAATGATTTCTTTTTCAATAGTTGCATTCATCAGCCAGGGATGTGATATCTGCAACATACCTCTGTATTTGCTCATTGAAGCTTCTTTTTGGAAAACTTGTAATGATTTCCTGCAATGAGGGGACATGTGTGGTATTAGGCTGCATTTGAGACAGTTGCCTTAAAAAAAGTTGCAGCTTGTTCCCAAAGGGCTTGCTATGTGAATACAATTACCAATGCATTTTGCCCTTGAAGATTTGGGTTAAGAACGTTTAGATGTCTTGTCGGAGTATCAGATAGTTCTGGAATTGGTTGTTCCTTATCTTCTATGAAAGGCCCAATTTTGTTTTTTAAGTGCGTAGAAGCGCTGAAGTGCTGTCACCCGACTGAGGCATCTTACATCATTGTGATACACAACATCTCCGTATTCTCCCTGGTTTTATAGTGAATAGAGTTTATAGCTGTTATTACTGGCTTAATGACATGATCACATCTAAGATGTTTGGCACAAAGAACTTGTTGATGAATGATACAGTGAAGTTTAAAAAGCTTTACCACCCTCTCCGCTGACTTTGTTACAGACAAGTGTTGCTAGTCCAGAATGCTCACTAATCGTGGCAGGAGCACCATCAGTAAAAATTACAGATACTTTTTCCACGATAGTTTAATATCATTGACAGCAGAACAAACGGAAGGAAATAAATCGTTTCCCTTTGTTTGGTCTTTAAGACTTTGAAGGTCAAGTAATTCTTGACTTACACACATGTCATCATTAACTCCTCAAAAAAAATTTGGGCAGTGTCAGATGCATCAATGCTTTAATCACAGGCTACCGAAAAAAGTAAAATTTTCTGCTTTTACTTCTAATTGTCTTTTAATGTCAGATGAGATTTCTTTAACTCTGCGAGCCACAGTGTTGCGTGACAGACAAGCATTGGCAAACTCCTGCTTTTTCTTGGGACATATATTTTCAAGAATTCTCAGCAAGCATTCTTTAACAAACTCGCCATCAGTAAATGGTTTTCTGTGTTTCGCTATCAGTGTTGCCACCTTATAAGTTGCCTTTGGGGAATTTTCTTTTTCCTGAAAAGTTCTTGAAAATAAACTTCGATTTGAGGTTAATCCAGCTTCCAGTTCCTTCAGATTCTCAGTGCATTCAGTTTCAGTCAGCTAGTCATAGTAAGCATGTGTGGTCTGGTTGTGAACAAATTTCGCATACTTGACAGTACATAACTACATCTGGTTAAAAAAAATTTAATTTCACGTTGTTAAAAAATAAAACTTCATCGATTTTGCCATCATTCGACGTTACAAAAAATAATGGGGCTGGGAATCGACTTTTATTATAAATATAATGTTAACTAAAATACTTAGTATTTTATTTAACATTATATTTATAATAAAATTAGTTAAAATAATAATTGCAGATGAGGCCGCGGGCCAGTTAAAATTGCATCGTGGGCCGATTTTGGCCCGCGGGCCGGACTTTGAACACCCCTGATCTAAAACATACCGTATATACTCGTCCCATAGCCCGTTCGTTCATAAGCCTACCCCCCTCTTTTGAAAGAGAATAGTTGTACTATATAAAGTGTTTATTAACCCGCTCGTAAGCCAACCCCAAAAAATTATAGGACATCGTAAACAAATTGGTTCTGTTTTTAAAAAAACCTAAAAGCTTAATCGGTCATTATGATTGTTTACTTTTGTTTAGGTTGAAGAACAAAGAGATTTGAAGAACACTACAGGGAAGATGGATGTCATTTTTATAGCATCCACTAGAGGGCTTTTTAATTATATTAAAACGAAAAGAAAATGTTATTTTTTATATTTCATTTGAAGTCAGTAAATTACAACAGAAATGTTTCATCAATATAGTTCGTTAATTTAAAAATTATGCCAGAGTAATTTATTTAGTTATAAATAATTCTATAAAAATTTTAATCCTTCAAAGTCCGACCTATCTGATTCTCCAAATCTGTTGGTTTGACCCTTCCTCTACTATGACTTCATTATCATTGCACACGTTGTCCTGATCGTCGTAAGTCTCGTAGTTTTCGTCTTTGTACATTAACATTCGTAGTTGAAAACAAAATTTATAAAACAATTTATTAAAAATTAAAACATTCACAGAAATAAATAAAATTAATAAATAAGGTGATTGCAGATGTTTCATATTTTATAGCTTCTGGTAGAGCAGTCGAATCTTGTAGAATGTAGACAAGCACCTTGATGATATAGAACAGTGGTTCCCAAAACGGTCCGTACGGACCCCCAGGGGTCCCTGATACCATTCAGGGGGTCCGTGGAAAATTAAAATTGATTTGGGGTCCCTGAACAGCGTCAGGGGGTCCGCGAAAAGTTTTAATACAAAATAATAAAATTGATGAATTTTTATTATTATGAAAAATTTTGCTAAATAATAAATAAAATAGTATATTTTCAACTGATTAAATACTATCTTAGGTGCTATCAGTCATGGAGTACAATGTTGTTTTACCTAGAAAAGGTTATAGAAATGAGGTCATTTCTACAACTATAACCAATCAAAGTAATTTGTTTGTTGAAAGGTCTAGGTTCATAAAATTAGGCTTCATTCGTAAGAAATGCGAAATTCCAATAAGTAGGTCAGCAAAATACAAGTTTCTAACTTAAATCTACGAGGGTTGCAAGGTAGGGTATTTTTCGATGTGCCATGAAGTTATATTTATCTAAATTGTATCCTATAAATATTCTTTCCATAGTGTTTTACTGTAGCATTCCATTGAAAATGTTAATTATTATTAACAGTGGTTTGTTACCATAGATAAGAGTAAGAGAATGAGTGAGCCCTGGGCTGGATTTAGACTTGATATAGGTCTAAGTTATTTGAGATAAAGGGTCCCTTTTGAAGTCCAGATATTATATGTCAGAGCCAAATCTGGAAAAAAGTTCCGGGGACCTCCAAGAAGTCGGAGGTCCTAAGCTATAGCTTGTTTTGCAAATCCAGCACTTTGTGAGCCGAAGAAACAATGCCGACAATAGTGTTGTTGAATATTTGAAGTATGGCTAAATGTTTGGAAACAGATACGAAAGGAGAAACGTTATTAACTGAATTAAAAAGATTTTTTCAAGTTAAAGCAATAACCCTTGACTTTCTGGCATACTTAAAACAAGCTGAAGGGAATGTATTTTAGTACATTGTACCATCATCGACATCATTTATTCGCAAAAAACTTAGTGGAATTTGTATGGATCACTAGATAATGTCATTAGAGCAGTAAATAAAATCGGAAGGAATGCCTTCAATGAGAGATTATTTATTCACCCAACACCCTATTACGGATTAAAAGGGGGGGTGCTGAACGGGCTAAAGCCAGGGGCCACCAATAATTTAAGGTACTCCAAACTTATTATAGTGTATAATAAAGATGCAGGCAAATGTTTGTATGAATCCCTGAAAATGCCTTGGACATTCATACGACAATGCTGCAAATATGAGTAGGAAGTATAACGGAAACTAGGCTATTCTTCGTGAGAAGTGCAGTGTTGCTCATTATGTGCCGTGCACAGCTCATTCCTTAATTTGGTTGGGAAAAGTGCAGCAGGTTGTCCTGATGCAGTCAGATTTTTTAGTCTTCTGCAAAATCTTTATACCCGGCTTGTTGCATCTACTCATCGTTGACAGGTACTTCAAAAACACATGAAATTGATACATGTTAACAAAGCCTTGTGTGACACAAGATGGTCAGCCTGACATGATGCAGTAAGGTCTGTTAATAACTTATACCATGCGAATATCGCAGCACTGGAAGAATTAGCAACAAACGAAAATCAGCCACGTGACTGTCTACTTGAAGCAGAAGGATTTCTAAAGGAACTTTGAACAACTGGAAGTCGCTATTTTACTTGAAATTCGGGTAAACAATTTTAGAAAGGAAGTGTCTCATTGAGTTTGTTAAAAGACAGCATTCTTAATTTGATTCCTATGAAGACAAAGGAAAGGACAAGTCCGTGGTAAAAAAAGAGTATGAACAATCTTCAATGCTATCCAAGACAACAAATATTTTACAAAAACAACCCGTAAAAAAACCAAGTTTTTGACTATAAATCCTTTATGTACGAGAAGTAATTAAAAGAATGTTCATTATAACACGCAGCGCAAGACCATCCAGAAATACAAAATTGCAGTTGTGTCGTAAAACGTGTTTAATATAATGCGCACCGATCAGGAATAGGTTTATAAAAAGTGCTGTCAGTAAAATACGCACCTTATTGCGCGACAGAAAGGTTGTTCAATATAATACGCACCGCGACGCTCTATCTCAAAAAATAGCATGATACATAGGAATAAATAAAATAATCTAAAAAATCAATAATTTAATTACGGTACATGCGATCGATCTGAAATTTTGATACATTGTTTTTATCATCGATACGAAACTGCCTGCAAAATTTCAGCTCGCTATCTTGCGAGCAAGTGGGTTAAAAATCGATCAAAAGTTTTGGCGACAAGCAAGCAAGCAAGCAAGGTCCGCCGCAGACACCACGAGTTAATATAAAGGATTTAATAAGAAAAACCCGTAAAAAACCAAGTTTTTGACTATAAATCCTTTATGTACGAGAAGTAACTAAAAGAATGTTCATTATAATACGCAGCGCCAGACCATCCAGAAATACAAAATTGAAGTTGTGTCGTAAAACATGTTTAATATAATACGCACCGATCAGGAATAGTTTATAAAAAGAGCTGTCAATAAAATACGCACCTTATTGCGCGACAGAAAGGTTGTTCAATATAATACGCACCGCGACGCTCTATCTCAAAAAATAGCATGATACATAGGAATAAAAAAAATAATCTAAAAAATCAATAATTTAATTACGGTACATGCGATCGATCTGAAATTTTGATACATTGTTTTTATCATCGGTACGAAACTGCCTGCAAAATTTCAGCTCGCTATCTTGCGAGCAAGTGGGTTAAAAATCGATCAAAAGTTTTGGCGACAAGCAAGCAAGCAAGCAAGCAAGCGGTCCGCCGCAGACACCACGAGTTAATATAAAGGATTTAATAAGAAAAACCCGTAAAAAACCAAGTTTTTGACTATAAATCCTTTAGTACGAGAAGTAACTAAAAGAATGTTCATTATAATACGCAGCGCCAGACCATCCAGAAATACAAAATTGCAGTTGTGTCGTAAAACATGTTTAATATAATGCGCACCGATCAGGAATATGTTTATAAAAAGAGCTGTCAATAAAATACGCACCTTATTGCGCGACAGAAAGGTTGTTCAATATAATACGCACCGCGACGCTCTATCTCAAAAAATAGCATGATACATAGGAATAAATAAAATAATCTAAAAAATCAATAATTTAATTACGGTACATGCGATCGATCTGAAATTTTGATACATTGTTTTTATCATCGGTACGAAACTGCCTGCAAAATTTCAGCTCGCTATCTTGCGAGCAAGTGGGTTAAAAATCGATCAAAAGTTTTGGCGACAAGCAAGCAAGCAAGCAAGTCGGTCCGCCGCAGACACCACGAGTTAATATAAAGGATTTAAAAAGAGAGAGAAAAGGGCGTCAGTTTGATAAAGGGACATCACCAAAACAGTATTCTCCCGGAGACAAAAGTTTCAAGGTTGAGGTATTTCTGGTAATCATTGACAAACTTTCTTGAGCCCTACAACATCGGCCAGGCCCATATAAAGACATACACGAGAAATTTGGCTTTCTTACAAACCTATCTGAGTTCAGCAATTTCGCCATCCGATGGGCAGCAGCCAATATAATGGAAGAATATTCAAGTGATTTTGAAGACTGCTTACCTTCAGAATTAGTCCAATTTCCAAAACTCTTTAAAAACAGTTTTTGTCTAGGCTCAAGGTAAGGAAAAGGAAGTACCCCAATGGCAAACTCAAAACACGTGCACAGAGCTAAACATTTTGCTGCTTTTGAATAAGCTAAATTTCACGCAGCTCTTTACAAATGTACACATCGCACTTCTCATCTATCTCTCAATGATGGCATCAAACTGCAACTGAGAGCAATCATTTTCAAAGTTGAAAAGAATATAAAATGAGTTAGAATTTGCATGCGACAACAAAGACTGAATATGCTCTCTATAATGAGCATTGAAAAGGAACTTGCAAGCTTACTTAGCTTTACTGACTTGATTGATAACTTCACCATCAGAAAAATTCGCAAACGAAAGTCGTAGGTTCAAATAATAATAATAGATATTTTTAAAGAAATTTTCTATTTCAACTAGAGAAAACAATTCGTTACCCCATGAAAAAAAAAGTTAAATTTAAAAATACGGAATAACGCATAATATTATTCTTTATGGGGAGCGTTCGTAACTACGAAACAGCGTAAGTCGGGATGGGACCGTCGTAACCGGGGGACTACCTGTATATAAACATGCATATTACGCCTTCAATAAATATATGTATAACAAAATATTTAACTCAAAGACATTGAATTCATAATTTTCGTCTAGAAAAAACATCAACAAAGAAAACCCATCTTTTGATATATTTTTTTTTGGGTGGGGGGGATAAAAATCTTATCCCCACTGTGATGGGGGGAGTCGTGACGTGGGATTCGTCCATGGTGTCGGTGTGTCAAAGTCCAAATAGATTTATAAAATGTATATCTTTTAAAACATAAGATACTGCCTATTTCATGTCCAGCCTTTTTTTAGAGATCTCTCAGCTGCGACGTTTCTTTTCGGTTTTTTTCCTAATTTGTTTTAATGTTTTTTGTGTGTTGGGACTGTTTTATTATTGAAAGTTAACTGATATTTTTTAATAAAAAGTTTTCGCATTTAACGTATTTCTTTGTATTTCTTAATTTCTTTCTAGATCAAAAAATGTGTCTTCATTTTTTTTCTGACATAAAATCGTACACAGTAAAATTTTAGTCTCGGGTGTCACCCCCCTGATGGGTGTCACCCGGGGCGGCCCGCCCCCCTCGCCCCCCCCCTAGTGACGCCACTGGTGCGGACAATGAAGAAGCCTATAATCGTTTACTTATTCACACATAAGTACGTTGGTTATCAACAAGTACTTATTTAAATCGATTTATGCTCTCTTTCATTCAGTGTTCGAATTCCTGGAAAACAAAGACAATGATTGGCGACACAATTAACTCAAAAAAGGAGATATCCTTAATAAATTATTTATTTACTAACTTTAAAGAATCTAATTTGAAACTACAAGTACAAGTAAATCAATTAAATTTAATCAAAAGCATACTATCGTGTTTGTTGCAAACATTTTTCTGTACAAGCAAAACTTAAGAACAGGAGAATGTTCTCAGTTTCCAAAACTTTTAAAATTGAAAAATGGAGATAAAGATTTGCTGGCCTACTGTCAAAACTTAACAGTTCTTCACGCACACCTCAACCAAAGATTTGAAGACATTCTTCACTTGCATATTCCCGACTGGGTGTTGAACCCTTATGCGCGTGGACTACTAGCTCAGATCCCAAACACAGATGAATCCATACTAATACAGGAGCAGCTTATTGAAATGATGAACTTAAAGGTCAATATACAGCCCAGTTTTATAGCCTGCATTACAAATTATTGTACAAAAGTTGTTGACTGCTTTACCGTCTTTCCATTGGGTAGAACAGAGATTCAGTGCCCCTGTGAACCTCAACATAAAACCCAGAAACCTTTAAGAAATTGGTGCTCGTGGAGATTTGCGGTTGCTACTAACAAAAATTGAGTCGGTCATACATACACTCATAAAATCGCATAACGTTTATCCAAGTTATTAATTTTGTCCAATTTTATTTTAAACAAAAGTTATAATTTCAATTAATACTTTCACAAAATGTTGCTTTTTTTTTATTTGTAATTTTTGTACTATGCATTTATGTAGTTTTTTCAATTGGGGGTCCGTTGGGAAGTTTTGACTATCAAAAGGGGTCCGTGGGTCAAAAAAGTTTGGGAACCAATGATATAGAATAACAACACCGATATTTAATGTACATGCAGAAATCACCTATCACCCGCTGTTAATCCGACCACCCCCCGCCCCAAGCTTTTCCCTTACATTTTGTCCCAAACAAAAGGCGGCTTTAGAACGAGTATATACGGTAACTAAGTTCTTTGTAAACATTTTAAGTTACAAAAAACAACTTATTTTGATTATTTACAACAAAGTTATGCTTGTAAATATGAGTTTTAAATAGCAGGCTATCTGGTGAAATATAAGACAACAGTTGTGTTTTTCATTACACTTCAGAGCTTGTTGATTTGTAAACATTTATTAAATTTATACCCCACTAATATAAATAAGTAGAAATTTTACGACAATTAAGGTGTCTGTCAAGACATACAGAAGAAACTAGTTGACTGTTAACAAAGCCAAGACATGGATCTCATTACTATATCATATAGAATAGGACTGCGATAAAGCTTTTAAATAAAATACAAAATACACAAACAAATTGAGTAGTGAAAACAAAAAAATTGAACTTTATTATTAAACTAAAACGACTGTAATCGTTTCAGCTATTTTCGCATGGACCTGGAGATCCGCATCTTGACATAGAAAGAGCCACATGTGGGTATCGGGCCGCAGGTTGCCGACCCCTGGTCTAACTGATAAAAATTTGGTGTCAGTAAAATGACAGAACATAATTTCTAACATATAGGAACTTGTGGTCAAAAACCATTGCAAATACACAGACCCAAGAAATCTGCATATAAAAAAATGTTATAAAATTGTCGATTTTTTTAGATAACTTCAAATGTTTTGTTGTTTTAGTTCATGTTTGTTTTAAAAAATATATTGTATTTTACGTCTATTAAACATATATCCTGCTCGGCCCAACCTTACGTGTGATTTGATCAACATGATCGTTTGATTTTAAAAAATTATCATCACGATTTGTGTCTCTGCTATCTCGAACTCGCGTACTGACCTCCAGATGGCGTTTATCCATGAAAGTCCCAAATTAATGGTGCGTGATCTAACTGAATAAATACGGTTAGGTTCTGGCAGGACTCCTCATCTACCTTGAGGAGTCTATAACGAAGATCAGGTGAGTTTTGCCTACATTAACTTACCTCATCATTGAGCCTCTGTGAAGCTGTGTTTAGAATGGTCAACATAGTTGTTTCTTTTTCTTTTTTTCCCCATAATATATTTGTTTTAAGAAGTAACGTATGGCTAAATTATGGCGCACATACTGTCTGTAGTTATTTAGTTGCTCAAAATGTTTGCCTACTGTAGCCCTACGCCTCCAACCGAAAATAGCCATTATTATGACAACCTCTAGATTGTGATTGCGTTTAATTTACTCACTCATTCTATACAGAAGTTTTCATTGCATTATGTCATGCCTTGCCATTTAATTAAATGTTTTAAATTTAAAAGTGCATCGTTTTTTTTAAAGTTATTCAGGCAACCCATTCCACTTTCGCATTCTAGATTGGATGAAAGAGGATTTGCATTTTTTTTGCTTGTATACGACAAGAAAATTGTTATTTTCACCATGTCTGTATGATAAGTGTGTTAGATTGGTTTTTTTCCCCTTACATTTACTATAAAAAAAATTCTTTACTTTCAAAGTTGGAATTTAATGTCATTTGTAATATATCTACTTTGCTCCTTATTCATTTATCCTCTTGTGTTCCCATGAACTGTACGTGTATCTCCTTGTCACTCAATGAGAGTCATCGTGAAATCCAGTTTGTGATCACATTTTTTGCATTTAAAATTTGAACGGGAATTTTTGTCAGAAGGGAGAATACTGATTCTATGAAAGAAGAATATTCCAGAATGTTGGATTTAATTAATATAAATTTTATTGCCTGTATGGATCCCAATAGTCAAAATAGATTTATGATGGTAAACTTATGACATTTGAAAAGAAAACGTTTTAAACCAAAACCAAAGAATGTTAAATAAAATATAGTAATATTTATTTTTGTTTTTTAAATAATAAAAAAAACTATTAAAAAATATATTAGAAAATAGATGAACATATTATATCATGCTTCTGGAATGGAAAGTGTAATAGATCACGAATGCTAGCTTAAAACTAATAATAAATAACTGAAAATTATTTTTCTGTTATTTGAAGATCGATTAATTTTTATCAAAATATATCAATCATTATAAATAATTTTAAAAAGAAACTGTAAAAGTTTTCCAAACTTTCAGGAAATTTGTACACTAGTTATATTTTACTTTTAACAGTTAAAAGGGTTTTAAATATTTTTTTACCATTATTTGAACATTTTCAAGATTTTGCGTCAAAATAAAAAAGTGATGGCACTTAAGATTCAGTCAACAATACATTTCAATCAGTTTATTCCATTTATTTAATGAGCAGTAATTCATATCTTAAATCTGCGCCCAGGATTTTTCATATAAAATAAACGATTTTTTAAACATTTAAAAAAAATATATATTTTCAGTAGTAATTTCTAAAGATACTGCTTTGGTTATTTATAAAAAGCGTGATTTATGTGTTCTGTTTTAAAAATTAAATTTATTTTATTATTTCAGCACAATGTCCTACTTGTTCGCACTTTTGCTTTCCCTCCCGGCCCTGACCTTGTGTCAGCCAGCTGATCTCAACGCCATTGCTACTGCTTATTTCAATAAACTGGACGGAAACGCCGACGGCAACATCGCGAGACCAGAGCTTGACGCTTTTTTTAAGGTCAGTTGAAAATAATAAGGTAGTAAATGGCTTATTTCTACCTATATCAAGATTTTTTTCTTATTAATGTTGCAGTATATCAGTATATTATTTTAGTTAACAAAGTGAATAGACAAGATATTCACCCTATTTTACTCTCTAGCACTGAATCCTTTTAAAGTACAGTCGAACCCACTTACCTCGAGCTCGGTTAGCTCGACCACCCTATTATGTCGACGTTTTTTATTGGAACCGCCAAATTCTCTCTTTGTCTTAGCATTTTTTCATCGGCTAATTCGATTTTTCTAAGTCGCCGAAACCTAGTACCTCGAGCACAAAAGAGGGCCAAATTTGCAACTTAACTTGGTTAGCTCGATTTTCGTCGGTTGAAAATAAAGGTTTGTATCGAGAATCGACGGTCGTTTTTATATAATTAAATTAAAAAAATTAATAAATTATTATTCTTTTAAAATTTTGTTGTTGTTGCTTTGTTACCAGTAAGATAAGTGACTGTGACACTAACACGCGCGTGACGATGAAATGAAATCATTTCTGATTAACACAGTACACACAGCCCACAGCGTGCTGTGATCAACGGTCAAGGCCACAATAGTTTTATTTATATTACAAGTTTGATTGACTGAGGAAATTCGAGAACGTTCTGATAGTTAAGTAACAGATATCCTGCACGTCAAAAGCATTAAACTTAAAATAACCATATTCGATTTGTTTATTTGTATTTTAAATTCGCTGATACGACGGCAAACGCGAGCGGCTGACGGCGGCTGTTACACGGCGAAGCGTAAACTTTGACCTTTTAGCGCATGCGCAGACAATTATAAACTGGTAACTTATTTTTCATTAAATGGAATCGAAACATGACAGAGACGTAATCAAAGTCCTTTACTTCGGCATAAATTTATATACATGTGTATATATATGTATATATATATATAAATTCCCGATTAGTCATAACTTTTCCCGACTTTCAAGGCCGAGAATTTATTTTTAAGAATTCCCGACTTTTTCCCGTTTTCCTGAGTGGGAACCATGGTTATAGTTATATTTAAATTTTAAACGGTCCTTAAAAACGAACGGTCATTACAACCTTAGACTTAGGAAAGAGTGAAGAAATATTAGGGTTCCGATACGATTCCGATAAATCATCCCATCACTAATTAACGCTAACTAATTAATCATGTACATAAAGAAATTTCAAGCACATGTTAATATTTTGCCGCCATATTGGTTTTCGTTTTAACTCGATCATCGGTTATGTCGACGCCATTTTTCATACCCCAACGTCGTCGACTTAAGCGGTTTCGACTGTATTTATAACGTGTAAGCTCCAATGTCACCAATACAACATGAATGGAGACTTTTGAATACACGTTGTTACAAGTAGTCATATAACGCTTTGTCTTTCAGGCCGAAGACACGAACAACGATGGCAGAATATCCAGACACGAGTACACCGTGGCGGTTGAAGCCCAGTACGGCCATGACCCCCAAGTGATCCACGCCCTACACAGCCTCTATGATTCCCTAGACTTCAACAACGACAACCACCTGGACATGGCCGACTACGATATCCTCTTCGCCAAGGCTGACACCAGCGGCAACAATCTGGTCAACGAGAACGAGTTTGAGAGGTTAGTTGGACATCACTTTGGCGGAGGCCGTGGTGCCACTGTTGTAATGGTCTAAGGGTTATGTTCTCTTGCACATGATCGACACAAGCCACTAGATGAACTTGAAGCGTAATTTAATTATTTGAACTATGAAATATAAATGCATCATTCAGGTCCGTTTACAATACTTGACGATGAATAGCAGAGGTGATAAAACATAAAACGTTAAATGATATTTTTATTAAAAACAATTCAATAACTATAAGGACGTTACAAGAGTATTCCTTTAGAATTAATTGCACTTCTTTTAAAGACATGACGTGCTTTCTAAATTTAAAAATGTTCTTTAAACTTTCTTTTCAGATTTTTCCATGACAGTATTCAACCTAACGTTGTTGGTTAAAGAAAGTTTCTCAGCTCCTGGAATTTAATCGATTATATATTAGGAAATAAATAAACGATTTTTTTCCACACACGCTTTCTTTTGTTTATTGATGTATCACTAGGATATTCAGTACTGTCTAAGTGGGACATGGTGTACTTGTCGTGAGATCTAGACTGCCAAGGCCCCCCCCCCTGTTAGCCAATATTAATATGCACGTGTTCCTAGGGGACTGAAAGTTAACCGGAGAGCAGAACTGAGATATATGAAATCGTTTATAGCCATTTTATAAGGAAGCAAGATATTTAAGTTACTACTAGTGATACTAAGAGATAGTGGCCGAGATAGTTGAACCCCGGTTAAATCGATTATTATTATTTTATTTCGTAAAGGATTATATTTTTAAAACTTTTTTATTAACTTGCTTTCGTGTCAGTCTGTCTCTCTGTCTGTCCTAAATTTTTCAAATTTGCCAACGTAAAATTATACCATTTCTGATGGTCCTAGAGAGCTCCAAATTTTAGCACAGATAGATCTTAGAAGACAATGCATTGTATGAAAATTTTAGATCAATCGATGGTACGTAATTAAATTAATGCATTTTTATAGTTTATCTGTAATATACGCATCTGTATCCGTCTGCCCTAGTTCTATTTCACGTGCCGAGTTAACCCCGTGACCTCATCGCCGTGATACTAAAACGTTGAGCGGGCGCTGATAAGGTGTTTGGTATAAAAAAATAAATAGAGGTAAAAATAGATTAACAAAAAACACTCTCTTGTTGGTTGACTAAAAAGAATAAAAGAAATAGAGGTAAAAAAAGATTATTAAAAACAACGTTCTTATTAGTGTACTATTAGAAGAAAATAATTTAAAACTTATAAGTTGAAGTACTTTGATATAATATGAATAAAAATGTGGGGCGGGTGTTAGGTATAAATAAAACAAACCCGTAAAAACAAAGTTTTTGACTATAAATCCCTTATATATGAGACATAACTAACAGTAGTGATTATTTTTAAACGCTACAAACATTGACAGACTGACACCGAGTGATGTCCCTTGTCTTTAATAAATGGGGGGTGGGACGTGAGGGGGTGTCGGCACGACGGTCGGCGTCAACTCAAACTCACGTGGAAGTGGAAGAAAAAAACAATAACAAACCGTGAATTTAAATTACATACCTCATATAAGGATAAACTAAAAATGCATTAATGTAATTACGGTACGTTCGATCGATCTAAAATTTTGATACGATGCATTTTTAAGTCAGACGGGTCGGTGTGCCAAATTTCAGCGCGATCGGATCACGGGAAGTGGGTCATTTTTTACTTTTGTTTTTCCGCCCGCCCATGAGATGACGACAGACAGAGAGACAGAGATGGCGGTGAAGTTAATATAAGGAATTTAAAAATAAAACAAACCCGTAAAAACAAAGTTTTTGACTTTAAATCCCTTATATATGAGACATAACTAACAGTATTGATTATTTTCAAACATTTACAGACTGAATCTGTCTTAACTCAACTTTGCATCATAACCCTAGTGGGGGGAGGGGGAGGGGTGGGTGGGGGGGGAGAGGGGAAAAGTCTGGTCACCGATTCGCTTGACCGAGCTCAGAGTGACACGTGAAATGTAAACAAAAGCGCCCGTCGCTTCGTTGGGTCGCCTCAATGTGTCAGCTCAAAATTTCACGTGGGGAAAAAAACAATAACAAACCGTGAATTTAAATTACATACCTCATATAAGGATAAACTAAAAATGCATTAATTTAATTACGGTACGTTCGATCGATCTGAAATTTTGATACGATGCATTGTTAGGTCAGACGGGTCCGTGTGCCAAATTTCAGTTCCATCGGATCATGGGAAGTGGGTCATTTTTGACTTTTTTTTCGCCCGCCCAAGACAGAGAGAGATGACCGGCGGTGAAGTTAATATAAGGGATTTAATAAAGATTTATCATTTAGAAGGCAAAAGAGATATCTATAAGTGAGAGAATGACTGAACTGCATATGTAAAACCTCATAAGCGCTCGCCCAGCGTTTTTAGTCCTATTAAATCAAAGTACTTGAACTTATAAGTTTTAAATTATTTTTTTCTTTTTAGTACACTTATAAAAACGATGTTTTAACAAATCTTTTTTACCTCTATTTATTATTTACAATTTTTTCTCCCACAAATGTAATTATTACAAGTAACAAAAGTAATCAAACAGAATAAAACAAACCCGTAAAAACAAAGTTTTTGACTATAAATCCCTTATATATGAGACATAACTAACAGTATTGATTATTTTCAAACATTTACAGACTGAATCTGTCTTAAATCAAGTTTGCTTCATAACCCTTTGGGGGGAGGGGTGGGTGGGAGGGGGAGAGGGGAAAAGTCTGGTCACCGATTCGCTTGACCGAGCTCAGCGTGACACGTAAAATGTAAACAAAAGCACCCCGTCGCTTCGTTGGGTCGCCTCAATGCGTCAGCTCAAACTTTCACGTGGCAAAAAAACAATAACAAACAGTGAATTTGAATTACATACCTCATATTAGGATAAACTAAAAATGCATTAATTTAATTACGGTACGTTCGATCGATTTAAAATTTTGATACGATGCATTGTTAGGTCAGACGGGTCAGTGTGCCAAATTTCAGCTCGATCGAATCACGGAAAGTGGGTCATTTTTGACTTTTCTTTTTCCGCCCGCCCAGCCCATGAGATGATGAGATGATGAGACGGCCGCGAAGTTAATATAAGGGATTTAAAAAACAAACCCGTAAAAACAAAGTTTTTGACTATAAATCCCTTATATATGAGACATAACTAACAGTATTGATTATTTTCAAACATTTACAGACTGAATCTGTCTTAACACAAGTTTGCTTCATAACCCTAGGGGGGGAGGGGTGGGTGGGAGGGGGAGAGGGGAAAAGTCTGGTCACCGATTCGCTTGACCGAGCTCAGAGTGACACGTAAAATGTAAACAAAAGCGCACCGTCGTTTCGTTGGGTCGCCTCAATGCTCAAACTTTCACGTGGCAAAAAAACAATAACAAATCGTGAATTTAAATTACATACCTCATATAAGGATAAACTAAAAATGCATTAATTTAATTACGGTACGTTCGATCGATCTGAAATTTTGATACGATGCATTGTTAGGTAAGACGGGTCCGTGTGCCAAATTTCAGTTCGATCGGATCATTGGAAGTGGGTCATTTTCGACTTTTGTTTTTCCGCACGCCGAGCCCATGAGATGATGAGAGAGAGACAGAGACGGCCGCGAAGTTAATATAAGGGATTTAAAAATAGTATACATCACTTCTCAAACGCTTTCTCGTGGATAGTCTTACTAGTAGAATTGTTTATTAATTTGGTAAACATAGTTTATTTTAAGGATTGCATCTAAAGTTTTTAAAACAAATTGCATAAA
The DNA here is from genome assembly GCA_944989445.1 of Ampullaceana balthica. Lineage (NCBI taxonomy): Eukaryota > Metazoa > Mollusca > Gastropoda > Lymnaeidae > Ampullaceana > Ampullaceana balthica. The sequence continues at coordinate 237,518 of CALYLW010000913.1, forward strand.
AATATATAAATAAAAAGTTTTTTCATTGTAAGATAATATTGATATTAAGGCAATAAGAATACAAAAATAGTATATAATTCAACGAAAAAAAGTAAGATTTTTTTTTAGTACTAAAAAAACAATAATTTATGCATAGTGAATGTCTAAAGCAGCTTTAAGATCAACTTAATTCATAAAATATTTTTAAAAATATATTTAAGTCACGACTTAGTGATGGAAAAGTCGATGTTTGAAAGCTGTCTTTTCCCACGCATTCATTTACCTTGCGTTGATGTTCGGTCTGGGTATAAATATTGCAAACAATGTTTTACCCACTTTCCTTGGCACAATTTAGTTAAAATCGTAGGTGTTTAGGACACATGACATGAATCTATCCATACGGCCCATGCAAAAGGGTGAAAACCTCAAATTGGCAGCAAGAAATTGTTAGCTACTAGTTGTTCGTAACGCATTTGGCAAGGAATTTTAATTGTAGATGAAACGGGGTTTACCTCACACGTCCTGTGCCCACGCCGATAGCGTGAACTGCAGAGGACTGGTCACCATAGTGAAAAATACTAAGAGAATGTGGAGAGTGAATATCTTGGTGTGACCGATACGCTGAAACAATGATTTGACCTAAATTTACAATATTCCTCTCGCCTCCCTTGTAAACAACGATTCGTTCAAACATTTCTTTACATTACCCGCTTACTACCAACTCACAGACCAGCTAAAGAAAAATTGTTTGTTCCAACTCTGTTGCATACAGGCAACAGCTCACATCACACTTATCTCCCATCATCTTGGCGACTGAGCTAGAGGCAAAGATTAAAGCAGAAGTACGATTTAAAATAAGTTGGTACAGACCATCAAAAAAGCCCTATAGACGGAGATTTGATGTGGGCACACTTTGAAAAAATAAAGACAATAGTTTTAATTCTATAGCAAATTGGAAAGAATCCCGTGAGAAAATAGAGAACACACACTCGGAATCACACTGTGATAAAGGAATATAATATGAGATGGCACTACAAGACGAAATAATGCACATTTTTTGTTTAAATACACAAATTCAGAGCAGAAGATACAGAATGTATAACAGTTAATAAAACAAACCCGTAAAAACAAAGTTTTTGACTATAAATCCCTTATATATGAGACATAACTAACAGTATTGATTATTTTCAAACATTTACAGACTGAATCTGTCTTAACACAAGTTTGCTTCATAACCCTAGGGGGGAGGGGTGGGTGGGAGGGGGAGAGGGGAAAAGTCTGGTCACCGATTCGCTTGACCGAGCTCAGAGTGACACGTAAAATGTAAACAAAAGCGCACCGTCGTTTGGTTGGGTCGCCTCAATGCTCAAACTTTCACGTGGCAAAAAAACAATAACAAATCGTGAATTTAAATTACATACCTCATATAAGGATAAACTAAAAATGCATTAATTTAATTACGGTACGTTCGATCGATCTGAAATTTTGATACGATGCATTGTTAGGTAAGACGGGTCCGTGTGCCAAATTTCATTTCGATCGGATCATTGGAAGTGGGTCATTTTCGACTTTTGTTTTTCCGCCCGCCGAGCCCATGAGATGATGAGAGAGAGACAGAGAGAGACGGCCGCGAAGTTAATATAAGGGATTTAATTAAACAACCCCGTAAAAACAAAGTTTTTGACTATAAATCCCTTATAGATGAGACATAACTAAAAGTATTGATTATATTCAAACATTTACAGACTGAATCTGTCTTAACTCAACTTTGCATCATAACCCTAGTGGGGGGGGGGAGGGGTGGGGGGGGGAGAGGGGAAAAGTCTGGTCACCGATTCGCTTGACCGAGCTCAGAGTGACACGTAAAATGTAAACAAAAGCGCACCGTCGTTTCGTTGGGTCGCCTCAATGCTCAAACTTTCACGTGGCAAAAAAACAATAACAAATCGTGAATTAAAATTACATACCTCATATAAGGATAAACTAAAAATGCATTAATTTAATTACGGTACGTTCGATCGATCTGAAATTTTGATACGATGCATTGTTAGGTAAGACGGGTCCGTGTGCCAAATTTCAGTTCGATCGGATCATTGGAAGTGGGTCATTTTCGACTTTTGTTTTTCCGCCCGCCGAGCCCATGAGATGATGAGAGAGAGACAGAGAGAGAGACAGACAGACAGAGAGAGACGGCGGTGAAGTTAATATAAGGGATTTAAAAAGGCATCTAACCAATGTTCCCTTGGTTAGATATCTGATCGACGCCGCGCAGAAAATTTTGATTACGATAATATCTGTGTTCGTCGGATATATTATTTGCACACAAAAATCTTAGAATGAACATTGCATCTGACATCAAAGGAGATTTTTTTCAACATTTAAACAAAGCAAAATCACAAACTGAAGCTGTGAAAACAAGTCTTATTGAATTGGAGGATATCTTAAAACATGCCGAGCATTATAGAATGAGAATTCTTGACGAATTGCATGATAAAAGGCTGTGACTTCTTGTATTCAGGAAAATGTAAGATGTTTGCAAATATGTGTCTTAGCAGAAGTACTGTCATTAAATGGATTAGTGAGATGGTCCCTGATAAGATACAGCTGCGCGCAAAAGACGAGACATTGTTGCTTTCTCACTCTGTATCGGCGAAACGAAAGACACGTTTAATACTGTACAGCTCGAATATCCATTCGTGGACAGGAGGAAATGTGGGAAATTCGTGGGACAACAATAGAAACAGTCATTTATTATATCGCATGTGCAGATTGTAAAAAATCTTGAATCTGCCTTGGGGAAAACTTGATGAAACACTGTCGATGTGCTAAGGAAAAAGACGTCTTGTTGGAATGATGTGCATTTAAAGAGACAAAGGTCAAAACTGATAAAATCATAGGATAATACTGTATCATCGCTGTGTGGTAAAGTCCCAAAAAATAAAAGATGTAACGAGCAGCGTTACACAAACAATCACTTAATGAAACGAGGGTTTAAGCCTAGTCAACGACATTCTTTGTAAAGGGAAATTGAATTGAGTTCGACGACACATGGATGCTAAATCGGTTAACATTTATCTGAAGACTTCTCTTAAAGAAAATCCGTCAGCTCGGGGACGGCAAAGGAAAAAAGTCAACGATAAACGGTTCTTCGGAATAAAAATGGAGTTGGAATTTCTACTGGACGTAAATCTCAGCGACTTAAACCAGTAGATCCATCAAGTGTCAACTACAGCTCTAGGTTTTCATAGTGAACTAAATGAGCTGTGGTGTGAGGGGACAGCCAAAATAAAATACGACATTGTGGTGCTTGCGCTTTAAACACATTTTCTTACTCAAGAGACTTAAAACTTGAGTAAATTTGTCTGCAGATATTTAAATGAGCTACAGTTTTCTACGCTGAGTATAAGAGAAAACATCATTCAGCAATCGTCTAACTGATGAAAATTTGTCAGTCAAATGACACAGAACATAATTTCTAATTTAAACGATGTTGATGCCAAGAAACTTTTTGTCAAATATAAAGCTCTGACAAATAGGCTCATGAACATTGTCAATAATGTTTTTAAAATAATAATTTAAAATGTGTTTTTTTTGTTTCTGTTAATGTTATTTTAATGATGTTGAATTTTACTCCTGTTGAATAGGTATCCTATTTGGCTCGCAGCCTCACACGTGATTTGAGGTTTTGGCTTACTTGTCGTTTGAGTATAATACCCCTGGCCTAGCGAAGGGAGCATGTTTCCTAGCCATTAGTGGTGACTTTAAGCACGTAAGCTCATTGGGAATAATCAGAAAGCAATACGTTTTTAAGTATAGACTACAACATGTGCACATAACAGAATAATTGGGTGAAAGGTCAACGCGGATCAACGTGATCGTTTAATATTTTAAAAAAAACTTCTCGTCGCGTTTTGTGTTTCTCTTATCTGAAAAATGTAGAACGGAAAGAACTTTCTGCAAATTAGAACTTGTGCACTGACCTCCAGATGGTGTTTATCCTTGACAGTCGCACACTAACAGTGCTTGTTCTGAGAGAATAAATACGGTTAGGCTCTCTCAGGACTCCTCATCTAACTTGAGTTCATACCGAAGATCAGGTGAGTGTTCCTTACATAAACTTACGACATCACTTTGCTTCTGTGGAGCTGTGTTTAGAATGGTCAACATATTTATTTATTTTTTGTGTGATAGTTTTCATAATTTATTTGTTGTAAGAAGTAACGCACAGCTAAATTCGGATGCACCTACTGTCTGTAGTTTTTAGTTGCTCGAAATGTTTGCTTCCTATATCCCCGCACCCAAAGCCAAAAATAGTTATAATCATGAGATCGTCAAGTTTTTTATTTTACTTTCTCATTCTACACAGACGATTGTACATGGTTTATGCCTAGCCTTGCCTTTTAATTAAGACTTTCTACTTATATAAGTGTTTTGCTTGTTACAATCCTTTATATTAACTCGTGGCGTCTGGTTGCTGCCTTGTTTGCCGAAAAAAAATATTCTGGATCGATTTTTAACACATTTCCCCGTAAGTCAGCGAGTTGAAATTTTGCAGAAGACTAGTGTCCACGATCAAAATGATCTATCAAAATTTCAGATCGATGGAATGTACTGTAATTAAATGAATGAAATTATAGATTATCTCTATTTATCTCTATGTAGCATGTAATTTTTTGTGCTAGGGTGTCGCGGTGCGCGTTATATTGAACAACCTTTTCAATACATTCCTATTGCATTGTGCGGTGCGCATTATATTGACGATACTTTTTTAAAAATATATTCCCGATCGGTTTGCTTTATTTTAAACATGCTTTACGAGACATAACTAAAATTAAGGATTTATAGATTGTCTTTCGCTGCGTATTATAATGAACAAACTTTGAGTTATGTCTTGTATATCAAGGATTTATTGTCAAAAACATTGTTTTTTTAATGTATTTTTTTTTATTTGTAAGTTATGTTCAGTCAACCGATTACACGCTCGAACTATAGATGGGGAGAAAGAGGATTTGCAATTATTTAAAAATTGCATACGAAACAAGATAATTGCTATTATACAATGTGTATCTGAGAAGTGTGATATATTGTTGTTTTTGTTGTTGTTGTTGATGTTGTTTTTTTGTTGTTGTTTTTTTTTGTTTTTTTTAAACCTGTATTTTAATTTTTAAGTGTAACATCTACTTTGATACTTTCTCTTTTATCCTATCTATAGTAATTCTAGGAATTGTAAATGTATCTCCTTGTCATTAAAGGAGAGTAACGGTGAATTCTAGTTTGTGGTCACATTGTTTGCATTTCAAATTCTAAAGCGAAATTATGTTGGAAGGGAGAATACTGATTCTTGGAACGAAGAATGTTCCAGAATTTCGGATTTACTTGATAGAAATTTCATTCCCCGTGTGTTCTCATATTTGATATATGGATTTCAATAGTCAAAATTGATTTTTGATGTTCAAGTTATGAAATTTGATAAGAAGACGCTTCAAACTCGGGCCAAAAAATGTAATAATAAAATAACAATGTTAATAAAAAGTTGATATTATTTAAAGCTTCTGGACATATATATATTTAGTAATGTAATAATAAAATAGCATAATATTGATAAAAAAGATGATATTATTTAAAGCTTCTGGACATATACACCTATTTTTATTGTAATAATAATATAACATAATATTGATAAAAACATGATAATATTTAAATCTTCTGGACATGCATATCTTTTTTTAATGAGATCTAGATTGTAATTAATAATAAAAAATAATAACTGAAATGTATTTTTATTTTATTTTAAGTTGACTGATTTGTATCAAAATGTATCAGTAATCTTAAATCCTTAAAAA